>JARYGA010036549.1:0-88994 GCA_030545235.1 Helianthus tuberosus | reverse complement strand
TGCAATGTCTGCGGTCAATTTATCTCAGGGCATTCCACCTTTGCCTCCACCACCTTCTGGACCTCAGAAAAATGCCGAGAAGAAACCAACTCCCATTTTCTCCAAACCTCCAACTTCTTCTGCTTCTTACACTCCTACTACTAGTGACATGTTTACTTTGATTTTGCAGATGAAGGATCATATACAGCAACAGGACAAGACCAATGAAAGAATTCTCAAAGAAATCGGAGATCTCAAGAAACAAAAGAAAACGGCAGAGGATCATTCCCCACTGGTGCCCAAATCTTTGAATTTTGATACTCCGGTGATTACTTCTCAGCCATCAGTGGTTCCAGATGTTCAATATGTGGGTGGACCAAAAGGAGTGCACTACGGAACAACAACAGTGACCCAAGCATCAGGTTCATATTTTCAGCCAGCAGGATCCTATCCTCAGCATATGGGGTCCTTCATGAATTCAGGAGGATACTCAGGAGCGCAGCAGATTCAAGGATCTTCCTTTGTTCCAGGATCATTCCAGGTTCAAGGATCCTCCTTTGTTCCAGGATCATCCCAGGTTCAAGGATCCTCCCTTGTTCCAGGATCATCCCCGGTTCAAGGATCCTCCATTGTTCCAGGATCATCCCAGGTTCAAGGATCCTCCTTTGTTCCAGGATCGTCCCAGTTTCAGGGATCCTTCCAGATGCCAGGATCCTTGAGGAGTTTGCAAACAGGAAGTTCAGATGTCCATCAGGGAGATTTTATTCCAATGCAGACCAATGCTTCTACTGGTCCTTCGATCATTCCAAAGCCCCAACAATATGGATTAACATCCATTCTTCCTAATTTGAATCCAATGGGAGGTAACACTTTTAATAATTCTTATACTACTAACCATGGCCTTATGCAGGATCCAGGTATCAATCATGCCATGGCCAGAGAGTTGCAAAAGTTAAAGGATATGATATCAAGTGTTCCAGGAGTGGTCAAACCTATCCAAGAGATTGCAGATGGGAGCCACAAGATATCTCGTTTTGCACCACCAATCAGTGATGCTGAGATACCCAAGAGGTTTAATGTGCCAACCATGAAGCTGTATGATGGTTCGACGGATCCTGAAGAACACATAGCACAATACAGGGAGAGGATGGAGATCAATCCAATCCCAGAAAGGTTAAAGGAAGCATGCCTGTGCAAGGGATTCGGATCCACTCTTACTGGATCAGCTCTCAAATGGCTGCTAAGTCTTCCCCCTTATTCTATTACCTCATTTGCTAATCTAGTTAACCTATTTAATAATCAGTTTTCTTGTAGTAGAAAATTTGAACGATTAACTAGTGATCTATATAGGATAACTCAGGGTCATAATGAATCATTAAGGGATTACATTACCAAATTCAGTAAAGAATCCTTAGACATTCCCAACTTAGATATAGCCACGGCTGTTGAGGCCTTTAAAATGGGATTGCTTAGGGATTCATTGTTCTATGATGATCTTGTTATGACTCCATGCAGGAACCTAGATGAGGTAAGAACCCGGGCACTTAGGTTCATCCGGCTAGAGGATGACAAGAGGATCCAGGAGAGGTTAGCAGGATCCTCAAAGCAAGATAAGCAAGGATCCTCATTCAGGAACAACAAGTTCAGATCCTATAACAGATCTGATAACCAGAACGTGCATGCTGTTGATCAGGAAGAGGATGATGAGGATTATCCTCCAATCTCTGAATATTGTTTTTCTGTTGATAACAATGAACTAATCCTTGCGATGCAGAATCTAGGTGATAAAGCCAGATGGCCCAGAAAAAATGACAGCCCAGCTGCAACCAAAGATAAATCAAAGTGGTGTGCATACCATGAAGATTTTGGGCATCTTATAGAAGAATGCATTGCACTAAGAAAGGAAATTGGATACTTGTTGAGCAAGGGGCATCTAAAAGAATTGTTGGGTAGAAAAAAGTTAAGGACTCAGGATCCTGAAAGGATCCCTGAGAAAGCTCCGGCCCCTCCAGCAGACGCACAAGTAATAAACTTTATTTCTGGAGGATCAGACATTTGTGGCACATCCTTCTCAGCAGCTAAAAGGCATGTAAAGGAAACTAAAATGGATAATGGAGAAAGACCCGTTCGAACATCAAGTGTCTCCGAAGGAAAAGTCATAACCTTTGACGAGGATGATCGTGTTGATATCCAGGATCCTCATCACGATGGCTTAGTTATTACTCTTTTTATTTCTAACCATTTTGTCCGCAGGATCCTTATAGATGGAGGAAGCTCAGTGAACATTATCCAGCTTGATGTTCTGAAGAAGATGGGTATTCCTGAATCAGACATCATACCAAGATCCTCCGTACTCGTGGGATTTAGTGGCGAAACTAAGAATACCATGGGGGACATTAAGCTCCCAATATACATTGAAGGCCTACACTCTTATCAAAAAAATTTTGTTATTGACTGTTTATCTTGTTGTAATGTTATCCTTGGCAGGCCCTGGATACACGATATGAAGGCAGTCCCATCTACTTACCATCAATGTGTGAAGCTCCCTAGTCCTTGGGGAATAGTGAAGATTGATAGTGATCAGCAGGAGGCTAAGAATTGCTACACTTCGTCGATGAAACCAGCCTCGAAGTCAAGGGAGCAATAGCAATCAAAGTATCCTCCAAGGGATGTCTTGGAGGCAAGAGAGCAGGATGTGGTAGAAATCCTCATGGATCCTCATGATCCTGAATCCAAAATCTATATCGGATCAGGGATCCTTGGCGATATGAAGAAAGACCTCATATCCTTCCTCAAAAGGAGAAAGACTACCTTTGCATGGAAACACGAAGACATGACAGGCATATCTAAAGATGTAATCATTCACAAACTTGGCATTGATAGGTCCTTCAAACCAATCCATCAAAGGAGAAGGAAGTTTGCACCGGAAAGAAATGCCATTATCCAGGAAGAGGTAGAGAAATTGCTCCGGGCAGGTATTGTTAGGGGAGGATTTTCTAACAATTAGTGATCCTTATTCGTTATCCTAATTAGTGATCCTTACTTCTGTGACAGGTGGTGATCCTCAGAAGAGCTTCAGGATCAGGATCATGGATCACTTTAAGGATCCTCGTACTGACGATTGTTTACTTATGTTTTGTACTATCTCGCAGGTATAACAAGCTTGACCAAGTCTTGGCGACATTCCTGGAGAATATTCCCAAACTATTCTGCACGTGCTTGGCCAAAAATGGACGTTATGGAGAACGTGGGGGCTTGGCACAAAAGTCGGATAGTTAGTTTGGTAGTTAAATTTCTATTTTAAAAGGGGTAACGAGCTAGTAGAAAAACACTTAGTCATTTTGACAGCTACACACACTCATATACTCGCACACTTGAAGCTCTCGACGAACATACATTCGTTTTCACTCACATTTACACATTTCACGATAGTGATCCTTGTACCTAACTCGTTACTATCCCAAGTTGTAAACATTTATTCGTTTATTTGAGCTTGGTGATCGGTAGTTTTCATCACCCGGGGTTTTTTGTGCCGGAGATCAACTCTTGATCAAGGGCTTTTTCCCCGTATAAATCCTTGTGTTGTTTGTGCGATTTACATTGAAGTGATCCTTGTCATTGTTATACATTTCAAGCATCATACCCTGTAACAGAGAGTTTGGTTGCAATATTCTCAACAGATTTTTTGACCAAAACAGTTTGGCGCCCACCGTGGGGCAATTGGTGCTTTGTCCTTAGGAAAATACGCATTTCTGTGCTTATTTCAGTTCACTACAATCAAGCAAATGGCTTCCTCAGCGAAGAATGCTTCAAATTTGATGCCCGCGTTCACTTCTTCACAAGGCGTTCCCCCTTTGCCTCCACCACCTTCTGGATCCCAGAAGAATGCTGAGAATGCTGCGAAGAAACCAACTCCCATTTTTTCAAAACCTCCAACTTCTTCTGCTTCTTACACTCCCACTACTAGTGATATGTTTACTTTAATTTTGCAGATGAAGGATCAGATACGGCAACAGGATAAGACCAATGAGAGGATTCTCAAAGAAATCGGAGATCTCAAGAAACAAAAGACAACGGCAGAGGATCATTCCCCACTGGTGCCAAAATCCTTGAATTTTGATACTCCGGTGATTACTTCTCAGCCATCAGTGGCTCCAGACGTTCAATATGTGGGTGGACTGAAAGGAGTGCACTACGGAACAACAACAGTGACCCAGGCATCAGGTTCATATTTCCAGCTAGCGGGATCCTATCCTCAGCATATGGGATCCCTCACGAGCTCAGGAGGATATTCAGGAATGCAGCAAGTTCAAGGATCCTCCTTCGTTCCAGAATCATCCCAGGTTCAAGGATCCTCCTTCGTTCCAGGATCATCCCAGGTTCAAGGATCCTCCTTCGTTCCAGGATCATCCCAGGTTCAAGGATCCTCCTTCGTTCCAGGATCATCCCAGGTTCAAGGATCCTCCCTTGTTCCAGGATCATCCCAGGTTCAAGGATCCTCCTTTGTTCCAGGATCATCCCAGGTTCAAGGATCCTCCTTTGTTCCAGGATCGTCCCAATTTCAGGGATCCTTCCAGATGCCAGGATCCGTGAGGAGTTTGCAAACAGGAAGTTCAGATGTCCATCAGGGAGATTTTATTCCAATGCAGACCAATGCCTCTACTGGTCCCTCGATCATTCCAGAGCCCCAACAATATGGATTAACATCCATTCTTCCTAACTTGAATCCAATGGGAGGTAACACTTTTAATAATTCTCATACTACTAACCATGGTCTTATGCAGGATCCAGGTATCAATCATGCCATGGCCAGAGAATTGCAAAAGCTAAAGGATATGATATCAAGTGTTCCGGGAGTAGTCAAACCTATCCCAGAGATTGCAGATGGGAGCCACAAGATATCTCGCTTTGCACCACCAATCTGTGATGCTGAGATACCCAAGAGGTTCCATGTGCCTACAATGAAACTGTATGATGGTTCGACGGATCCTGAAGAACACATAGCACAATACAGGGAGAGGATGGAGATCAATCCAATCCCAGAAAGGTTAAAGGAAGCATGCCTGTGCAAAGGATTCGGATCCACTCTTACTGGATCACCTCTCAAATGGCTGCTAAGTCTTCCCCCTACTCTATTACCTCATTTGCTAATCTAGTTTTTAATCAGTTTTCTTGTAGTAGGAAATTTGAACGATTAACTAGTGATCTATATAGGATAACCCAGGGTCATAATGAATCATTAAGGGATTACATTACCAAATTCAGTAAAGAATCCTTAGACATTCCCAACTTAGATATAGCCACGGCTGTTGAGGCCTTTAAAATGGGATTGCTTAGGGATTCGTCTTTCTATGATGATCTTGTTATGACACCATGCAGGAACTTAGAAGAGGTAAGAACCCGAGCACTTAGGTTCATTCGACTAGAAGATGACAAGAGGATCCAGGAGAGGTTAGCAGGATCCTCAAAGCAGGATAAGCAAGGATCCTCATTCAGGAACAACAAGTTCAGATCCTACAACAGATCTGATAACCAGAACGTGCATTCTATTGATCAAGAAGAGGATGATGAGGATTATCCTCCAATTTCTGAATATTGTTTTAGTGTTGATAACAATGAACTAATCCTTGCGATGCAGAGTCTAGGTGATAAAGCTAGATGGCCCAGAAAAAATGATAGGCCAGCTGCAACTAAGGATAAATCAAAGTGGTGTGCATACCATGAAGATTTTGGGCACCTCACAGAAGAATGCATTGCACTAAGAAAGGAAATTGGATACTTGTTGAGCAAGGGGCATCTAAAAGAATTGTTGGGAAGAAAAAAGTCAAGGACTCAGGATCCTGAAAGGATCCCTGAGAAGGCTCCAGCCCCTCCAGCAGATGCACAAGTGATAAACTTTATTTCTGGAGGATCAGACATTTGCAGCACATCCTTCTCAGCAGCTAAAAGGCATGCAAAGGAAACTAAAATGGATAATGGAGAAAGACCTGTTCGAACATCAAGTGTCTCCGAAGGAAAAGTCATAACCTTCGATGAGGATGATCGAGTTGATATCCAGGATCCTCATCACGATGGTTTAGTTATTACTCTTTTCATTTCTAACCATTTTGTCCGCAGGATCCTTATAGACGGAGGAAGCTCAGTGAACATTATCCAGCTTGATGTTCTGAAGAAGATGGGAATTCCTGAATCAGATATCATACCAAGATCCTCCGTGCTTGTGGGATTTAGTGGCGAAACTAAGAACACCCTGGGGGACATTAAACTCCCAATATATATTGAAGGCTTACACTCTTATCAAAAATTTTGTGTTATTGACTGTTTATCTTGTTGTAATGTTATCCTTGGCAGGCCCTGGATACACAATATGAAAGCAGTCCCATCTACATACCATCAATGTGTGAAGCTCCCTAGTCCTTGGGGAATAGTGAAGATTGATAGTGATCAGCAGGAGGCTAAGAATTGCTACACTTCATCGATGAAACCAGCCTCGAAGTCAAGGGAGCAATAGCAATCAAAGTATCCTCCAAGGGATGTCTTGGAGGCAAGAGAGCAGGATGTGATAGAAATCCTCATGGATCCTGATGATCCTGAATCCAAAATCTATATCGGATCAGGGATCCTTGGAGAAATGAAAGAAGACCTCGTATCCTTCCTCAAAAGGAGAAAGACTACCTTTGCATGGAAACACGAAGATATGACTGGTATATCCAAAGATGTAATCACTCACAAACTCGGCATTGACAGATCCTTCAAACCAATCCATCAAAGGAGAAGAAAGTTTGCACCGGAAAGGAATGCCATTATCCAAGAAGAGGTAGAGAAATTGCTCCGGGCAGGTATGATTAGGGAGGTCAAGTATCCAAGATGGTTGGCCAATGTGGTTGTTGTTCAAAAGAAAAACGGAAAGTGGAGGGTATGTGTCGATTTTACCGATTTAAATATGGCATGTCCCAAGGATCCTTTCCCATTACCCCACATTGACTCCATGGTGGATGCAACTGCGGGTCATGAACTGTTAACTTTTATGGATGCTTCATCTGGATTCCAACAAATCCAAATGGAACCATCCGACCAAGAGGATACAGCCTTCATGACTCCAACTGGTATATACTGCTATATTGCTATGCCATTCGGATTAAGAAATGCAGGTGCAACATATCAAAGGCTGGTGAATATGATGTTCAAGGATCAGATTGGACAAACTATGGAGGTTTACATAGATGATATGGTGGTAAAATCCTTAAAAGTTGAGGATCACCTAAGAGACTTGGAGGAAGCATTCAATATCCTTGATAAATATAACATGAAACTTAATCCTTCAAAATGTCACTTTGGTGTTAAAGCAGGTAAATTCTTAGGATATATGGTGACGAAAAGAGGCATTGAAGCTAGCCCGGAACAAATCAAAGCAATAGTGAACATCAAATCTCCGGCCAATGCTAAGGATGTTCAAAGGCTAACAGGCAGGATAGCAGCTTTGAACAGATTTATATCCAAATCCTCAGAGAAGTGCAAAGAATTCTATGATATCCTAAGGAAGAACAAGAAATTTGAGTGGACTGAGAAGCATGAAAATGCTTTAAGAGCCCTCAAAGATTACCTATCCTCAGCCCCGGCTTTGATGAAACCAGAAAAAGGCGATGTGCTATCCTTGTATCTTGCAGTATCCTCAAAAGCAGTAAGTGCGGTCCTTGTTAAGGATCATCAAGGTACACAACATCCTGTCTATTATGTAAGTAAAAGTTTACTTGATGCCGAATCCAGGTACTCACACCTTGAAAAGCTTATTCTTGCATTAATTATGGCATCTACTAAGTTAAGACATTATTTTGAAACTCATGTTATCATTGTTAAAACTAATTTTCCAATTAAGAATGTCCTCAGGAAACCAGAGATGTCAGGAAGGATGGCTAAGTGGGCAGTGAAGCTGAGTGCATATGATATAAGATATGAGCCTAGGACAGCCATCAAATCCCAAGCATTAGCTGACTTTGTGGCTGATTTCAGTAGTGATTTACAAGAAGAAGCTGAGTTGGAAGTCCAGCAGCTAGAAGAGACCAAGGATCCTTGGATACTCTATACTGATGGATCCTCAAATGTCAAAGGCACAGGGCTTGGAATACTACTAAAATCGCCACAGGGGGACATAATACCCCACTCTATAGCTTGTGAGTTCCAAACCACTAACAATGAGGCTGAATATGAAGCCTTAATTGCTGGTTTGCAAATTGCTAAGCATATGGGAATCAGGTATCTTGAGGTACACATAGATTCTTTGTTAATTACAAACCACTTTAATGGATCCTATGCTGTCAAAGGTGAAAAGCTAACCAAATATTTGGAGATAGTCAAAAGTTTGGCACTCTCTTTTGTTTCCTTTAGTTTGTCACAGGTACCAAGGGAAGAAAATACAGAAGCTGATGCATTGGCTAATTTAGGATCATCCTTGAAGATCCCGGAGGATATCAAGATCCCTATTATCCATATCCTTACCCCGGCTATTGAGGATCATGTGGCTATGGAAATAGGAAATGATTCTGCAATAATCCCTAGTGAGGATACTCAATCCCATTCAGGATCAGGATCATGGATCTCACCAATTATGAGATACTTACAACATGGAGAGATTCCTACAGGAGAAAACCCTAGGGCTTTCAAATCTAAGGTATCTCAATTCACAATTATAAATAGTATGTTGTATAGACGATCTCTTGCAGGACCATACTTGAGATGCATTGAGGATCCTGAAGTCCAAGAAGTTTTAAAAGACTTCCATGAAGAAGATTGTGGAAACCACACTGGGGGCAGGGCATTATTCTCAAGGATCCTGAGGACAGGATACTACTGGCCAACCATGAAGAGAGATGCTGTGGAGTATGCTAAAAGATGTGATCCTTGTCAGAGACACAGCAATATCCTTCATCAACCAGCTGAATTATTGCATCCTATATCCTCCTCTTGGCCATTTATGAGATGGGGGATGGATATAGTTGGTAAGCTCCCTAAGGCACCTGGTGGGAAAGTATTCATGTTAGCTATGACTGATTACTTCTCCAAGTGGATAGAGGCTGAAGCTTTTGCCCAAGTCAGAGAAAAGGAAGTTATATCCTTCATTAAAAGAAATATTATAACTAGATTTGGAATTCCTTCTGAGATTATATGTGATAATGGTTCCCAATTTATTGGGGGCAGAACCACTAACTTTTGTGACAGCTGGGGGATTAAGATGATAACATCAACACCAGTCCACCCACAAGCTAATGGTCAGGCAGAATCATCCAACAAGATCATCATCAACAATTTGAAGAAGAAGCTTGGATCCAAGAAAGGGAAATGGGCAGAAGAACTACCCTATGTGCTTTGGGCTGATAGAACAACCCCTAAGAATGCTACTGGTCAAACGCCATTCTCTTTGGTATTTGGGGCAGAATCAGTGATCCCAACAGAAATGGTGGTTCCAACTGCAAGAACAAGTACCCGTGATCCTAAGGAAAATGATGAGAACTTGGTTCAAGACCTGGATACTATTGAAGAAATCAGGGATCTCGCTAGGATAAGGATGGCCAGTTATCAACAAAGAATGGCTGGTGCTTACAACAAAAATGTCAGGATCAGGAGGTTTCAAGTTGGAGATATGGTATTAAGGAAAGCATTTCAGAATACCACCAATCCTGCTGATGGAAAATTGGCTCCAAAATGGGAAGGCCCTTATTTGATTGAAGCTGAAGCAGGAAAGGGGGCATATAGATTGCTAACCATGGAAGGTGATTTGCTACCAAGAGCTTGGAATGCTGTCCACTTGAAGAAATATTTTATGTGAGCAGGATCCTCATGGCACAGATGATCCTCAGGATAGGGGTATCCTTAAAGGATCCTCAAAGTATCGGTGATCCTTACTTAGGTAATATCCTAAACTTAAACTATTTCGTTTCTTCATTTTCTCATATAAGGATAAGGATCATGTATCCTTTATCCATCTCTCACGTGAGTTTAAGTTTTGAAAGTTCAGGTATCCTTAGCATAACATTGGTTATCCGCTGAAGTAATTCGTTCCTTGGGTTTAACCCCAGTTATTTGGGCTTGACCCCAGTTTCGCCTGTAGCGCATGATGATCCTGGTATAGTTCAAGGCAGTGGGACCAGTACTCGTTTTAGGGGCTGATAATTCCATTGTACTGGCTATGCTTAGGATCCTACGTATAATGGTAGACGTACCATACATCCGTTCCAAAGGTTTCTAACGTTTTCACGTTAGCTAAGGTTTCTAACATTTTCACGTTAGCTAAGGTTTTGGCATTTTCATGTCACTAAGTTTGGATAGTCGCCAGTTAGGGCCATACTCCAGTTTACATACGATCCTTGGGCTTATCCCCAGTTATCCTTGGGCTTGTCCCCAGTTGCTAACCCTTTTCTTATATTGGCTTAGTCCCAAGTTATGCTCTATTTCAGGTTCTTGAAGATAGGCAACCAGGGATCCTTGATCCTTACTTTATTCTAAGGTTTATTTTACAGTTATCCTTATTATGGTTAGGATCCTAACTTGGACCCTCAGGTATGATCCTTAACTATCTTTTATTCTATTCATTATTTATTTGAATAACCCTTAAAGTTTGACAACTAGACTTGTGATCCTTAAAACATATCGCTTTGTAAAATTCTTTAACTAAAGGATATCTGATCATGGATCATATCCTAAACATTTTCAGTCTGGCTTGTTCAAAATTGTTTATTCAATAAGTGTGTATCAAAACAAAGGAAAATCAAAGAAACATAAGGATAACAACACAAGATAAGTGACAAAAGGTTAAGATTTTATTTATTAACAAAAGACTAACCCTTAAAAGGTTGTCAAAATTACCTACCCGAGCATCTACCAGCAAAACGTGGCCCGTCCGCTGGGGTAGGTAAAGGGTGTCCATGATAATAAGTTCAAAAGTAGTGCAGGAATATAAAGGCGGCAGGATCACAATGGCTTCATCCCCCAAACAGAGGATCCCTCCACCAATTGCAATCCTGCCCATTGTCCAAAGGATCATACATGATCCTTAATCCTAAAACCTATTGTTCAGTACAGACCATCATTGTTTTAAACATCACAACCACAAAAAAAACTACCAACAGATTTAAAAAAATTGGGCTCCGGCTACGTCTAGAAATGTCCTTCATCGCCCAATCATGCAGCCTAAACCTTCGCTGCATTGTCACCTCCAGCTCCACTTGTTTCACCACCTTCACCTTTGCCTCCAGCTTCAATTGTCAGGATCTCTTCAACCTCCTCAGCCTCTTCATCGTCCAGTTCAGCCAGCCTTGCCTTCCAACCTTCAATATCCCAGGTGCTCTTGTCAAAAGCAGGATCCTGAGCTTCCAAGGCCATTTGAAGCTTGGTCTTGTACATTGTAATGGCGGCAGAGACTTTGGCATCTTCGGTGATCTCACTCTTCTCATAGTCAACATTAACCAGCACCTTGGCCATCTACTGTTTGGTATCCCGGACTTCCTTCTGAAGATCAGCAATTGTGAGATCCTTTAACACCGCAACCTGCTGGAGATCGGCAATCTTCCTATCCTGATCCTCAACGTGGCCCACATAGTCCTCAATCTCTGCGAATTTCTGCAAAAAGGATAAGGTCAGGATCAAGTAATCAGCAGGATATACCAGCAGGATATGTCAACAGGATATACGAGCAAAGACAGTGATCCTCACCTCATTAAAGTACTCAAGGAATTGATGACGGATCAGAGGCAGACCCTGCAGATCCCCAGCTTCAGAGGCTTTTCTCTTCTTGATTGCCTTCCCTTTGAGGGGTGCCTTGGGGACCGAAGCTGTCGGACTGGTAGGAGCTTTTCTCTTGGAGGATCTGACAGTGGTGAGATCAGCAACATTAAACTTGGAAGCGGACTTGGTGGATTTTCCAGCACCTACACAACCAAAACAAGATAAGTATCTTTTCTTAATTCATATTTCACTATTTATTTAAATTTTAAACAAGGATACTTACTTGACATTGTGACAGAGCCTGAGGATACCTCCTGTGAATCTTAGGTTGTTGTCTTGAAAGTTCTTGTCTCAGGATCAAGTTTCTTGAAAGCAAGGAGCCTTTCCTTAGCAGCAGGGGACAGTTTGAGGTGTGAGACGGTGATAGCTGCATAACAAGAAAGCAAAAATATAAGTTATCCTTACATCAAAAGAAAGTTCCTGGTGATCCTTCTCAGGATCCTCCACCCTACCATGGGTAGCCCATTTTTTAGGTAGATCCTTTCCATCCTCGAAGGAATCTCTCTTGATAAAAAAGAAACGCCGTTTCCAATTAGCATCATTCTTGGTGGCTTTGAAGATCGGGTGTTCCTCACTGGGTTTACGTTTAAACAAATAACGATAAGAGCCAAAGGTGGTAAGATCATACAGCTCTCCCAGCTCTGCCATTCCTAGATCTATTCCCTCC
Source organism: Helianthus tuberosus (assembly GCA_030545235.1). Taxonomy (NCBI): domain Eukaryota; kingdom Viridiplantae; phylum Streptophyta; class Magnoliopsida; order Asterales; family Asteraceae; genus Helianthus; species Helianthus tuberosus. Next base: position 76,570 of record JARYGA010036549.1, on the reverse strand, counting down.
TGATCGATGATCCTTTCAAGGGTGTACAAAACCCTCCAAATCATCGGCATGGCTTGGATATAAGAGATGCCGGTTAGGGAAAAGAAAGATTGGGTGAAGGCTGGAAAAGGATATGTATAGCCTATGGTGAAAGGAGTGACGGGGAAAGCAACCCACTTATCGGAGATATGATCGCTCAGGGCATTGGGGTCAAAAGGCCTAAATTCGGTGTTCGCCGGGAAGCAGTGGCGGATCCTATCTATCTGAGCATCATTGAAGCAGCAGCGTTCTTTAATGGAGTCTTCAATGATCCCCTGGCTTTTCGGAGGACTGTTCTTTGGGTGATCCTTGGCTGGGGAATTTCGGAGCAACATCTTTGATGGAAAGAGACGAAAACAGAGCAAGAGAGGGAAGAAGATAGAGAGAGAGAATACCTGATCGTCTTCGGAATGCAGATTATAAAGGGAGTCTCTCTGAAAATTTAAATGCATTTGATCCAATCTATATCTCTATTTATAATTATGATTCTGCAGGATTGTCACCTCTGTGACGTCATGATCGCAACGGCTAGTTCGATATCAACGGCTATATATCCGCTAATTAGTTGCGGATAAGATCAAGAAAACATAACTCGCTAATTTTACAAATTACTCCTTATATTTTGGGGGCAATTGTTAGGGGAGGATTTTCTAACAATTAGTGATCCTTATTCGTTATCCTAATTAGTGATCCTTACTTCTGTGACAGGTGGTGATCCTCAGAAGAGCTTCAGGATCAGGATCATGGATCACTTTTAGGATCCTCGTACTGACGATTGTTTACTTATGTTTTGTACTATCTCGCAGGTATAACAAGCTTGACCAAGTCTTGGCGACATTCCTGGAGAATATTCCCAAACTATTCTGCACGTGCTTGGCCAAAAATGGACGTTATGGAGAACGTGGGGGCTTGGCACAAAAGTCGGATAGTTAGTTTGGTAGTTAAATTTCTATTTTAAAAGGGGTAACAAGCTAGTAGAAAAACACTTAGTCATTTTGACAGCTACACACACTCATATACTCGCACACTTGAAGCTCTCGACGAACATACATTCGTTTTCACTCACATTTACACATTTCACGATAGTGATCCTTGTACCTAGCTCGTTACTATCCCAAGTTGTAAACATTTATTCGTTTATTTGAGCTTGGTGATCGGTAGTTTCCATCACCCGGGGTTTTTTGTGCCGGAGATCAACTCTTGATCAAGGGCTTTTTCCCCGTATAAATCCTTGTGTTGTTTGTGCGATTTACATTGAAGTGATCCTTGTCATTGTTATACATTTCAAGCATCATACCCTGTAACAGAGAGTTTGGTTGCAATATTCTCAACAGATTTTTTTGACCAAAACAGGTATGATTAGAGAGGTCAAGTATCCAAAATGGTTGGCCAATGTAGTTGTTGTTCAAAAGAAAAACGGAAAGTGGAGGGTATGTGTCGATTTTACCGATTTAAATAAGGCATGTCCCAAGGATCCTTTCCCATTACCCCACATTGACTCCATGGTGGATGCAACTGCGGGTCATGAACCGTTAACTTTTATGGATGCTTCATCTGGATTTCAATAAATCCAAATGGAACCATCCGATCAAGAGGTTACAGCCTTCATGACTCCAACTGGTATATACTGCTATATTGCTATGCCGTTCGGACTAAGAAATGCAGGTGCAACTTATCAAAGGCTAGTGAATATGATGTTCAAGGATCAGATTGGACAAACTATGGAGGTTTACATAGACGATATGGTGGTAAAATCAATAAAGGCTGAGGATCACCTAAGGGACTTGGAGGAAGCATTCGATATCCTTGACAAATATAATATGAAACTTAATCCTTCAAAATGTCACTTTGGTGTTAAAGCAGGTAAATTCTTAGGATATATGGTGACAAAGAGAGGCATTGAAGCTAGCCCGGAACAAATCAAAGCAATAGTGAACATCAAATCTCCGGCCAATGCTAAGGATGTTCAAAGGCTAACAGGCAGGATAGCAGCTTTGAACAGATTTATATCCAAATCCTCAGAGAAGTGCAAAGAATTCTATGATATTCTAAGGAAGAACAAGAAGTTTGAGTGGACCGAGAAGCATGAAAATGCCTTAAGAGCTCTCAAAGATTACCTATCCTCAGCCCCTGCCTTGATGAAACCAGAAAAAGGCGATGTGCTATCCTTGTATCTTGCAGTATCCTCAAAAGCAGTAAGTGCGGTCCTTGTTAAGGATCATGAAGGTACACAACTTCCGGTCTATTATGTAAGTAAAAGTTTACTTGATGCCGAATCCAGGTATTCACACCTTGAAAAGCTTATTCTTGCATTAATTATGGCATCCACTAAGTTGAGACATTATTTTGAAACTCATGTTATTGTTGTTAAAACTAATTTCCCAATTAAGAATGTCCTCAGGAAACCAGAGATGTCAGGAAGGATGGCTAAGTGGGCAGTGAAGCTAAGTGCATATGATATGAGATATGAGCCTAGGACAGCCATCAAATCCCAAGCATTAGCTGACTTTGTGGCTGATTTCAGTAGTGATTTACAAAAAGAAGCTGAGTTAGAAGTCCAGCAGCTAGAGGAGACCAAGGATCCTTGGATACTCTATACCGATGGATCCTCAAATGTCAAAGGCACAGGGCTTGGAATACTACTAAAATCGCCACAGGGGGACATAATACCCCACTCTATAGCTTGTGAGTTCCAAACCACTAATAATGAGGCTGAATATGAAGCCTTAATTGTTGGTTTGCAAATTGCTAAGCATATGGGGATCAGGTATCTTGACGTACATGTAGATTCATTGTTAATTACAAACCACTTTAATGGATCCTATGCTGTTAAAGGTGAAAAGCTAACCAAATATTTAGAGATAGTCAAAGAATTGGCACTCTCTTTTGTTTCCTTTAGTTTGACACAGGTACCAAGGGAAGAAAATACAGAAGCTGATGCATTGGCTAACTTAGGATCATCTTTGAAGATCCCGGAGGATATCAAGATCCCTATTATCCATATCCTGACCCCGGCTATCGAGGATCATGCGGCCATGGAGATAGGGCACGATTCTGCAATTATCCCCAGTGAGGATACTCAAACTCATTCAGGATCATGGATATCACCAATCATGAGATACTTACAACATGGAGAGATTCCTACAGGAGAAAACCCTAGGGCTTTCAAAATTAAGGTATCTCAATTCACAATTTTAAATAATATGTTGTATAGACGATCTCTTGCAGGACCATACTTGAGATGCATTGAGGATCCTGAAATCCAAGAAGTTTTAAAAGACTTCCATGAAGGAGATTGTGGAAACCACACTGGGGGCAGAGCATTATTCTCAAGGATCCTGAGGACAGGATACTATTAGCCAACCATGAAGAGAGATGCTGTGGAGTATGCTAAGAGATTTGATCCTTGTCAGAGACACAGCAATATCCTTCATCAACCAGCTGAATTTTTACATCCTATATCCTCCTCTTGGCCATTTATGAGATGGGGTATGGATATAGTTCGTAAGCTCCCTAAGGCACCTGGTGGAAAAGTGTTCATGCTTGCTATGACTGATTACTTCTCCAAGTGGATAGAGGCTGAAGCTTTTGCCCAAGTCAGAGAAAAGGAAGTTATATCCTTCATTAAAAGAAATATTATAACTAGATTTGGAATTCCTTCTGAAATTATATGTGATAATGGTTCCCAATTTATTGGGGGCAGAACCACTAACTTTTGTGACAGCTGGGGGATTAAGATGATAACATCAACACCAGTCCACCCACAAGCTAATGGTCAAGCAGAATGATCCAACAAGATCATCATCAACAATTTGAAGAAGAAGCTTGGATCCAAGAAAGGGAAATGGGCAGAAGAACTACCTTATGTGCTTTGGGCTGATAGGACAACCCCTAAGAATGCTACTGGTCAAACGCCATTCTCTTTGGTATTTGGGGCAGAATCAGTGATCCCAACAGAAATGGTGGTTCCAACTGCTAGAACAAGTACTCGTGATCCTGAAGAAAATGATGAGAACTTGGCTCAAGACCTGGATACTATTGAAGAAATCAGGGATATGGCTAGGATTAGGATGGCCAGTTATCAACAAAGAATGGCTGGTGCTTACAACAAAAATGTCAGGATCAGGAAGTTTCAAGTTGGAGATATGGTATTAAGGAAAGCATTTCAGAATACCACCAATCCTGCTGATGGAAAATTAGCTCCAAAATGGGAAGGCCCTTATTTGATTGAAGCTAAAGCAGGAAAGGGGGCATATAGATTGCTAACCATGGAAGGTGATTTGTTACCAAGAGCTTGGAATGCTGTCCACTTGAAGAAATATTTCATGTGAGCAGGATCCTCATGGCACAGATGATCCTTACGTTAGGGGTATCCTTAAAGGATCCTTCAAGTATCGGTGATCCTTACTTTGGTAATATCCTAATCTTGAACTATTTCATTTCTTTATTTCCTCATATAAGGATAAGGATCATGTATCCTTTATCCATCTCTCACGTGATTTTAAGTTTTGAAAGTTCAGGAATCCTTAGCAAAGTATTGGTTATCTGCAGAAGCAATCCGTCCTTTGGGTTTAACCCCAGTTATTTGGGCTTGACCCCAGTTCCGCCAGTAGCGCATGTTGATCCTGGTATAGTTCAAGGCAGTGGGACCAGTACTCGCTTTAGGGGCTGATAATTCCATTGTACTAGCTATACCTAGGATCCTACGTATAATGGTAGACGTACCATACATCCGTTCCTAAGGTTTCTAACGTTAGCTAAGGTTTTGACATTTTCATGTCACTAAGTTTGGATAGTCGCCAGTTAGGGCCATACTCCAGTTTACATACGATCCTTGGGCTTGTCCCCAGTTATCCTTGGGCTTGTCCCCAGTTATCCTTGGGCTTGTCCCCAGTTGCTAACTCTTATCTTATTTTGGCTTAGTCCCAAGTTATGCTCTATTTCAGGTCCTTGAGGATAAGTAACTAGGGATCCTTGATCCTTACTTCTCTCTAAGATTTATCTTATAGTTATCCTGATTATGGTTAGGATCCTAACTTGGATCCTCAGGTATGATCCTTAACTATTTTTAATTCTATTCCTTATTTATTTGAATAACCCTTAAAGTTTGACAACTAAACTTGTGATCCTTAAAATATGTTGCTTTTTGGGATTCTTTAACTATAGGATATTTGATCATGGATCATGTCCTAAATATTTTCAATCTGACTTATTCAAAATTGTTTATTCAATAAGTGTGCATCAAAACAAAGGAGAATTAAAGAAACAAAAGGATAACAACACAAGATAAGCGACAAAAGATTAAGGGTTTTTTTATTAACAAAAGATTAACCCTTAAAAGGTTGTCAAAATCACCTACCCCGAGCATCTACCAGCAAAACGTGGCCCGTCCGCTGGGGTAGGTAAAGGGTGTCCATGATAATAGGTTCAAAAGTTGTGCAGGAATATAAAGGCAGCAGGATCACAATGGCTTCATCCCCTAAACAGAGGATCCCTCCACTGTCACACCCCGACCACGTAAAAACAACAAGACGTGGCGGAAACGTCGGGGAGTGTTGTAACAGAATTAATGTTTCAAATCCATGGCAATTGAAGTTTCGTTTTATTGATTAAGAGTGTTACAATGTCTTAACAAACAAAGAAATACAACATAATTAACTAGTCTTGCATCTTTTATTATCACTAAAGCCCAAGTCTGCCTATGTGTATCTTGATCATCTTATGCAACAGCTCCTGAAAAACACATGTGAAAATAGGTACGTCAGCATAAAAATGCCTGTGAGATACATAGGTTTTGTGAAAATAGGTTTCATGACTTATGTTTGAGAAAATGTTTAGTCATGAACCTTGTAATTTGCTTTGTCTTGTAAATCATTTGAAAAACAATAAGATCAGATGATATGTATAAATAAGTGAATAATGTATGGTTAAATGAATAACCATGTAAAATGAGTTTGTATAAGATAAGTTGTTTGTAAATCAATGTCTTGTGAAAAGTATGTTATTTGTATAAAATGTTTTATGTATCAAACTGAAATGATTCAAATAACGCTACGATATGTAATACCATACAAACATTTATATATAGGAAGTACCAGCGGCGTATCCACCATGCTTGTATCATATTACACACGCATCGTTACTTAATCACTTAATCAAACCAAACCAACAATGTATGATGTCTATGTCTAGACCAATTGTCAAATGTATTGGATAATATGTCAAAGTGTTTATGTCAAGATGTAAATCATGTAGTGTAAAACAAATGTCAAACATGTTTATGTGTCAAATGTAAATCATGTCAAAATGTCTATGTCAAATGTCCATGTCAAATGTCTTTGTCAAATGTCTTTGTCAAATGTCATGTATGGCAAGTGGAATGTATCAGCTAAACCATATGTAAAATGCATAAAAACAAGGTATTGAAGAAAAACATGGTTTAAATCAAGGTTATGTTTTGTGTAATAAATGCATGTTATACTGATATAAACATCTATGCGGTATTGTGAAAAATTCATTTAAACAAACCCAACGTCATATCAAAATGTAAGCATGTGAAAACAATGCACTAAGTATGTAATCAAATGAACATACATAGCGTGAAATGTCATGTAAAACGATGTACTAAGTAATGCACACAATGGGCACACCTAGCATGAAGTGTAATGAAATCATGTACTATAATGTACTAACGAACATAGCAGTATATGATGTGAAAACAGGAAAGCGTGAAAGTAACAAGTAGGCACATGTGTTTCACCCCAAAACAGTTTGGAAAACAGTAAAAGAGGGGTCTATGTACTCACTTGAGATTGCTCAGAAGTCCTAAGATAACCACCAAGCAATGCTAGAGATCACGGAATCAAACGGCACCTAATATAGGTAACTATATTAATAAACCGGACCTATAATCGGAAGATCGGGTAGCATGAGGGTTTGTAAACCAAATGAGTGTAGGAACTCATGTAACATGGTTTAACAAAGCCTACATACTAAATGAAACCTAACCTAAGTGCTTACGACCCATTACGACCCGTTTAGGTAGCTTATGCTACTTTAACGCGTCGTTCGCGTAAAACGCGTTCGGAACGCATAACTAGTCCTATGATAAGTAAAATATGCCTTAACATGTCTAATATTGTTGCCATATCAGTTTAGATACCAAAATTTATGTTACATATGCTTAAAATGAATTTTGGCGTAAAAAGGGCATTTTGGTAATTTACCTAAGGCATATAAACTACCTATCATACAACTACTTAAACGAAGCGACCATAAGGTATAACCTAGGAAGGTTATTCCCTATATACTATGGTCACCTAATATGTTTGGTCGGATCCTAATGATCGACCAAATGGGTCGGGTTCGAAAGCATAAGCGACTGATCAAGTCGCTTACCCTTACGACCCTAGACAACGTGGTAATCAGTAGGCATAGTCACAAGGACTATAACCATCGTGATTACAATCACGTTGCGAAGACGAACTTCGCATTGACCATAAACTGGTCAATGCAGAAAGTCAAACAAGGTTTGGCTTTCGGACTCGAAAAACAATAAAAGAACGAAGGAACACTTACAAAGGGTCCCCGAATGCTAATCTAGATCCAAATAACTCAGGTATGAAACAATGGTTCCAACTTAGAGTCTTTTGGATCAGATTCTTGTGAGGAAAAGTGAAGGGTGGAGGTGGGTATTTATAGTAAATGGTCCACCGTTAGGATCGTTTGTCGAATATCGTGCCTTAATCTAGTGCGTACACTTGTCAAAATATTGTGGTAACTAATTTTGGCCACCACAAGTGATTAACATGTGGCACTTGACCTTTGGGAGAGTGTAAGGGCTGTTAAAAACGAGTTTATGCATTTTTTATTTTTTTTTTGTATATTTTTTTGCAGTTTTGCAGTTTTGGTTCCTGTGCGCGTATCGTCGTGTTTTGGCACTTCTAACACCCGCCAAGCCCATTTTTAAGCTTCACAAGGATGTTAAAGTATAGGGAACATGAAACATGCTCAAAAATATGCCGGATGTCGGTTCGTTTGTCCGTACGATCGCGATGTTCGGTTAATTACGACGGTATGCGCATAAGCGCGAGAAATGATCTAAATTGCGTGACGAATGGATTTTTCTCAAGCCAAACACTAAAATAAAATATTTTAGTGCTTACATAAATTTTTAGATGTCCGGATGTATTCAGAACGTAAGTTATGCGCGAAAATGCAAACTTGTGCACTTTTTGACACTTTTAGTCCCTGAATGACCCAAAAGTTTATTTTAGCATACCGAACCCCTCAAAGCCTATTTCTAAGCTATGTAAAGGATATTTATGGTATGTTTAACTTATGGTCATGTTCCGGAATGTCTGTTCCAGTACGAATTGGCATACTTTCGCAGTTTGTCAAGTTTAGTCCCTGTAAGCGAATTAACTTGTTTTTGCCATACCAAAGCCTTCAAAACTTATTTCTAAGTTATGTAAAGGTTATTTAAGGTATGTTAAGTATATTTCACTATTCCAGAGTGTTCGTTGAATTAAACTGGTTATATTTACGCATCAGTGCGCGTATAACCTTCCAGAAAGCGATTTAAAGTTTGGAATCGAACAAGAGTTGATATGTGCAAAAGATACACATATTTATACAAGTCCAAAGTATGAAATACAATATTTCATTGGTTTGGAATTTGTTTGATGGTCGCAGTGACACAGGTGTCACAGTCTCCCCTACTTTAGGAAATTTCGTCCCGAAATTAATTTCTAGAGGAAACTTGTGAAGACAGCTGTGACAGTTTCGTCTTCTAATAAATCCATTGACCCTTAAGTAAAACTCTGGGTCATGTTAGGATTCTTAGCGAAATTATCGACTATCAATGTAAAGTCCTTGTAGTAACAAAACATGGAGTTTCGAACTACGGACAGAAGAATGTTTCTTATGAAGACTCATCATAGGAAACTTGAATTCAGGATTGGGAAGTGTAAGATAAAACGACATCGGTCAAAGTCCAAGACTTCTCCCGTATCATTACTCTTGCCACTATTGGTCTTTACACATGATAAAACTTCCTGTGGTTTCTGTGCACTGAATTCCATAGTTATGTAGGCCTCCATAATTACGTACTTCCTTGCACAGTCCGCACAGTTCATTTCATAATGCGTATGGGAAAAGTCAAACGAATAATCCTGTGGTGATTTAACTTGACTGTAATAGAGTCTCATTAACTAGGTCACCAAAGGATTAGATAAACGAACAATCTCTTCAGCTAAACTACCCCAGAGAAATATTTAACTACACCGACGTAGGATGTATTTAACTTTAGATCGACGTAGGATCTCTTTAACTCAACTACCTAAGAGAAACATTTAACTACACCGACGTAGGATGTATTTAACTTTAGATCGACGTAGGATCTCTTTAACTCAACTACCTAAGAGAAACATTTAACTACACCGACGTAGGATGTATTTAACTTTAGATCGACGTAGGATCTCTTTAACTCAACTACCTAAGAGAAACATTTAACTACACCGACGTAGGATGTATTTAACTTTAGATCGACGTAGGATCTCTTTAACTCAACTACCTAAGAGAAACATTTAACTACACCGACGTAGGATGTATTTAACTTTAGATCGACGTAGGATCTCTTTAACTCAACTACCTAAGAGAAACATTTAACTACACCGACGTAGGATGTATTTAACTTTAGATCGACGTAGGATCTATTTAAATTTAGATCGACGTAGGATCTATTTAACTCTATCAACACATGTTGTCCTTAAACTTTGGAATAGTACTTTATAATCCAAGGGACTTAATCTACAACGTAGAAGTCCATTAAGGATTTAAGATAGTACATTTTTGAATATCCTACTACGAATCCCTCATATGAAGGTATGAAAGATTCTACGAGGATTTGGATAGCGAATATCCAGAGTATACACGAACACAAAATGCATAAATGGAAAGACAAGATGCATAAACACATAGTCACATAACCACAAAATTGTTTATCTAGATCTTTAATTTGTAAGTTTTGTTTTGTTAATTACGTACATGCATTTAAAGCACACTAGGAATTCCATTTCATGGATTTCATTCGGTACTTTAAACATTAGCGAGAATCTAACTATGAAGATAGAAAGATCTTCCAAAAATTCGATTTCGTTTTCAAGAAAACGCAATATTCGAATTAAGGTGTAATAATTTTTGAATATACGAAAATACCCTTAGGTACCCTATTAAGAATTTATAATGGTACTTTGGGTATTCGTACAGAGTTGTAACTTGCGCCTTGTACTTCGTTTCCTTGGAAGAAACGGGTATTTTGGATTTCCGTGGAAAACGCAAGAGATAATAATATGGAAGAAATTATGGGGTAGTCCGTTCTTCAAGGAATACGGTCCCTTGATTGTCGGTATTGTAGAGGATACGTTGTTTATACAAACCATCACATTTGTACATTGCAATGTAAATAAAAAGATTTATTTATTAACAATGATAACAACTGTTTCATGGACCTTGACAACAAAAGAAATAATACATAAGGCTTGATTATTTCTAAACAACATTGTCTTCTAGTTGGTCTGATGCTCATCCCTGAGCCGGATTCGCATTAGCAAGCCTTGGGCAATTTCTTCGGAAATGGCTCATCTCGCCACAGTTGAAGCAAGGACCTGGTGGAAGACGAGCTTGAGCAGGATTTACTTGAGGTTGGTTTGGACCACCTTGGTTTGGGGTAAATCGACAAGCATTTGCCAGGTGACCGAGTCGCCCACATGATGCACATAAACGACACTGTAGGTGAGCTAAGTGATGTGCATTACATTTGTCGCATATCGGTGCAGTACCGGCATAAGGTTTCTTTGCAGGAGGTTGAGTTGGTTGGTTGCGGGTGTTTTGGTTGGGTTGAGCAGCAATCGCAAAATTCTGCGAAGCCTTACGCTTCTTTGACTCCTTATGGGATCCAGTCTGTTCATCCATGATCTTTGATTCCTCGACTGGTTTTGATTCCTCGACCGGTTTCTTGTCACCTTTCTGGAAAAGTTTATGCTTTCTGATCTGAGATTCAGTCAAGGTTGCAGATAGCTCAATGGCCTGCCTAACCGTAGTGGGGTTACTACCAGTAACAATGTCCTGGACTGAGTCAGGGAGACCATCAATGTATTTCTCGATCGCCTTATCCAAAGGCGTAACCATGGTAGGGCACAACAGGCTCAGCTCCTCATATCGATCAGTGTATGCTCGATGTTCACCACTGTCTTGCTTAAGATCGTCGAATTCCCTTTCCAATGCCCTGATCTCGTGACGAGGACAGAATTCCTTCATCATCAGTGCTCGAAGTTCTTCCCAAGTTTGGGCCAGTGCCACTTCGGCACCCCTATCTCTCACCACACCGTTCCACCACGTCAGAGCTCGTTTCTCAAAGACACTAGATGCGAAATCTACCTTTCGCTCGTTTGGACATTGTACATGCCTGAAGGTGCTCTCTAAACTCTCGAACCATTGTAGAAGTGCAGTCCCTCCTTGAGACCCGGAAAACTTTGATGGCTTAGCCGAGTTGAACGTCTTGAAGTTGCAGAGGGCATTATTGTTGTTGATAGCTTGGTAACATTGAGCAACGACGTTCGGGATTGCAGCAGTCATTTGCTGTGTAATGACAGCTGCCAGATCGTCAATAGATATCGGATTTTCGCGTCGTGGAGGCATTCTAAAAGAGGAAACATGAAAGGAAACGAGTGAGAGAATTAGACGAAAAGAATGAGATGAAACAAATCTGATGAAAGCCAGGATAGTGGTCATTTATTTGTTACTACAAAGCAACAAACGACACACAGTGACTGAATTAAAGTAAATGGATCAAAAATAATGTATCGCGAAGACATGCTCGCCTATAAGTGAACACTCATCTCAAGGATTCCCAGGTAAGCACAACTGGTCTCGCGTCTGATGAGATATATACGAAGTGCTTGCCTAGACAGAAAACCCAGAATACAGGCACTCACCCTTCCAGTTTGCACGTGTTCACATTATTTAAAACCCAAAACCTTGACGAGATTTTGAAAACTCAAAGGGGTTCAAAACCATATAATAGAGAGTTCAAAACCTTACAATAGAGGGTTCAAAACCTAGTAATTAATCATCCTAGAACAGATGATTAGTTTTCAAAGCGGTTTTGAAATTTATGTCCTTGTTGTGGTCGTCGCCTAAGGATAGGTGACGGTATTGTTTTATGACTAAACGCAAGTAAACTCGCGTTAGGGTCCTAAGAAGGTTATAGACTAGGTCAAAGCATTACTAATAACCTAATTCCCTATAACCATTGGCTCTGATACCATCTTTTCTGTCACACCCCGACCACGTAAAAACAACAAGACGTGGCGGAAACGTCGGGGAGTGTTGTAACAGAATTAATGTTTCAAATCCATGGCAATTGAAGTTTCGTTTTATTGATTAAGAGTGTTACAATGTCTTAACAAACAAAGAAATACAACATAATTAACTAGTCTTGCATCTTTTATTGTCACTAAAGCCCAAGTCTGCCTATGTGTATCTTGATCATCTTATGCAACAGCTCCTGAAAAACACATGTGAAAATAGGTACGTCAGCATAAAAATGCCTGTGAGATACATAGGTTTTGTGAAAATAGGTTTCATGACTTATGTTTGAGAAAATGTTTAGTCATGAACCTTGTAATTTGCTTTGTCTTGTAAATCATTTGAAAAACAATAAGATCAGATGATATGTATAAATAAGTGAATAATGTATGGTTAAATGAATAACCATGTAAAATGAGTTTGTATAAGATAAGTTGTTTGTAAATCAATGTCTTGTGAAAAGTATGTTATTTGTATAAAATGTTTTATGTATCAAACTGAAATGATTCAAATAACGCTACGATATGTAATACCATACAAACATTTATATATAGGAAGTACCAGCGGCGTATCCACCATGCTTGTATCATATTACACACGCATCGTTACTTAATCACTTAATCAAACCAAACCAACAATGTATGATGTCTATGTCTAGACCAATTGTCAAATGTATTGGATAATATGTCAAAGTGTTTATGTCAAGATGTAAATCATGTAGTGTAAAACAAATGTCAAACATGTTTATGTGTCAAATGTAAATCATGTCAAAATGTCTATGTCAAATGTCCATGTCAAATGTCTTTGTCAAATGTCTTTGTCAAATGTCATGTATGGCAAGTGGAATGTATCAGCTAAACCATATGTAAAATGCATAAAAACAAGGTATTGAAGAAAAACATGGTTTAAATCAAGGTTATGTTTTGTGTAATAAATGCATGTTATACTGATATAAACATCTATGCGGTATTGTGAAAAATTCATTTAAACAAACCCAACGTCATATCAAAATGTAAGCATGTGAAAACAATGCACTAAGTATGTAATCAAATGAACATACATAGCGTGAAATGTCATGTAAAACGATGTACTAAGTAATGCACACAATGGGCACACCTAGCATGAAGTGTAATGAAATCATGTACTATAATGTACTAACGAACATAGCAGTATATGATGTGAAAACAGGAAAGCGTGAAAGTAACAAGTAGGCACATGTGTTTCACCCCAAAACAATTTGGAAAACAGTAAAAGAGGGGTCTATCTACTCACTTGAGATTGCTCAGAAGTCCTAAGATAACCACCAAGCAATGCTAGAGATCACGGAATCAAACGGCACCTAATATAGGTAACTATATTAATAAACCGGACCTATAATCGGAAGATCGGGTAGCATGAGGGTTTGTAAACCAAATGAGTGTAGGAACTCATGTAACATGGTTTAACAAAGCCTACATACTAAATGAAACCTAACCTAAGTGCTTACGACCCATTACGACCCGTTTAGGTAGCTTATGCTACTTTAACGCGTCGTTCGCGTAAAACGCGTTCGGAACGCATAACTAGTCCTATGATAAGTAAAATATGCCTTAACATGTCTAATATTGTTGCCATATCAGTTTGGATACCAAAATTTATGTTACATATGCTTAAAATGAATTTTGGCGTAAAAAGGGCATTTTGGTAATTTACCTAAGGCATATAAACTACCTATCATACAACTACTTAAACGAAGTGACCATAAGGTATAACCTAGGAAGGTTATTCCCTATATACTATGGTCACCTAATATGTTTGGTCGGATCCTAATGATCGACTAAATGGGTCGGGTTCGAAAGCATAAGCGACTGATCAAGTCGCTTACCCTTACGACCCTAGACAACGTGGTAATCAGTAGGCATAGTCACAAGGACTATAACCATCGTGATTATAATCACGTTGCGAAGTTCTAACGAACTTCGCATTGACCATAAACTGGTCAATGCATAAAGTCAAACAAGGTTTGGCTTTCGGACTCGAAAAACAATAAAAGAACGAAGGAACACTTACAAAGGGTCCCCGAATGCTAATCTAGATCCAAATAACTCAGGTATGAAACAATGGTTCCAACTTAGAGTCTTTTGGATCAGATTCTTGTGAGGAAAAGTGAAGGGTGGAGGTGGGTATTTATAGTAAATGGTCCACCGTTAGGATCGTTTGTCGAATATCGTACCTTAATCTAGTGCGTACACTTGTCAAAATATTGTGGTAACTAATTTTGGCCACCACAAGTGATTAACATGTGGCACTTGACCTTTGGGAGAGTGTAAGGGCTGTTAAAAACGAGTTTATGCATTTTTTATTTATATTTATATTTATATTTTTTTTTTTTGTATATTTTTTTGCAGTTTTGCAGTTTTGGTTCCTGTGCGCGTATCGTCGTGTTTTGGCACTTCTAACACCCGTCAAGCCCATTTTTAAGCTTCACAAGGATGTTAAAGTATAGGGAACATGAAACATGCTCAAAAATATGCCGGATGTCAGTTCGTTTGTCCGTACGATCGCGATGTTCGGTTAATTACGACGGTATGCGCATAAGCGCGAGAAATGATCTAAATTGCGTGACGAATGGATTTTTCTCAAGCCAAACACTAAAATAAAATATTTTAGTGCTTACATAAATTTTTAGATGTCCGGATGTATTCAGAACGTAAGTTATGCGTGAAAATGCAAACTTGTGCACTTTTTGACACTTTTAGTCCCTGAATGACCCAAAAGTTTATTTTAGCATACCGAACCCGTCAAAGCCTATTTCTAAGCTATGTAAAGGATATTTATGGTATGTTTAACTTATGGTCATGTTCCAGAATGTCTGTTCCAGTACGAATTGGCATACTTTCGCAGTTTGTCAAGTTTAGTCCCTGTAAGCGAATTAACTTGTTTTTGCCATACCAAAGCCTTCAAAACTTATTTCTAAGTTATGTAAAGGTTATTTAAGGTATGTTAAGTATATTTCACTATTACGTAGTGTTCGTTGAATTAAACTGGTTATATTTACGCATCAGTGCGCGTATAACCTTCCAGAAAGCGATTTAAAGTTTGGAATCGAACAAGAGTTGATATGTGCAAAAGATACACATATTTATACAAGTCCAAAGTATGAAATACAATATTTCATTGGTTTGGAATTTGTTTGATGGTCGCAGTGACACAGGTGTCACATCCACCATTTGCAATCCTACCTATTGTCCAAAGGATCATACATGATCCTTAATCCTAAAAACTATTGTTCAGTACAAACCATCAAATTGTTCAACAAAACAACCATCAAACTAAAAAATTGGGCTCCGGCTACTTCTAGAAATTTCCATCATCGTCCAAACATGCAGCCTAAACCTTCGCTGCATTACCACCTCCAGCTCCACTTGTTTCACCACCTTCACCCTTGCCTCCAGCCTCAATCGTCAGGATCTCTTCAACCTCCTCAGCCTCTTCATCGTCCAGTTCAGCCAGCCTTGCCTTCCAGCCTTCCACATCCCAGGTGCTCTTGTCAAAAGCAGGATCCTGAGCTTCCATGGCCATTTGCA
This sequence comes from Helianthus tuberosus, assembly GCA_030545235.1. NCBI lineage: Eukaryota > Viridiplantae > Streptophyta > Magnoliopsida > Asterales > Asteraceae > Helianthus > Helianthus tuberosus. Next base: position 60,617 of record JARYGA010036549.1, on the reverse strand, counting down.
GCTTGGTCTTGTACATTGCTATGGCGGCAGAGACTTTGGCGTCTTCGGTGATCTCATACTTCTCGTAGTCAACATTAACCAGCACCTTGGCCGTCTCCTGTTTGGCATCCCGGACTTCCTTCTGAAGATCAGCAATTTTGAGGTCCTTTAGCAATGCAACCTGCTAGAGGTCGGCAATCTTCCTATCCTGATCCTCAACGTGGCCAACATAATCCTCAATCTCAGAGAATTTCTACAAAGGAGATAAAAAATAAGGTCAGGACCAACTGATCCTCAAATCAGCAGGATATATCAGCAGGATATGTCAACAGGATATACTAGCAGAGACAGTGATCCTTACATCGTTGAAGTACTAGAGGAATTGGTGGCGGATCAGAGGCAGACCCTGCAGATCCTCAGCTTCAGAGGCCTTTCTCTTCTTGATTCCCTTTCCTTTGAGGGGTGCCTTGGGGACCGAAGCTGTCGGACTGGTAGGAGCCTTTCTTTTGGAGGATCTGACGGTGGTGAGATCGGTGACATTGAACTTTGAAGCAGACTTGGTGAATTTTCCAGCACCTACACAACCAAAACAAGATAAGTATCTTTACTCCACTTATATTTCACTATTTATTTAAATTTTTAAACAAGGATACTTACTTGACATCGTGACAGAGCCTGAGGATACCTCCTGAGAATCTTGGGTGGTTGTCCTGAAAGTTCTTGTTTCAGGATCAAGTTTCTTGAAAGCGATGAGTCTCTCTTTGGCAGCAGGAGACAGTCTGAGGTGTGAGACGGTGATAGCTGCATAACAAGAAAGCAAAAACATATAAGTGATCCTTACATCAAAAGAAAGTTTCTGGTGATCCTTCTCAGGATCCTCCACCCTACCATGGGTAGCCCATTTCTTGGGTAGATCCTTTCCGTCATCAATAGAATCTCTCTTGATGAAAAAGAAACACCGCTTCCAATTAGCATCGTTCTTGGTAGCTTTGAAGATCGGGTGTTCCTCACCAGGTTTACGTTTAAACAAATAACGATGAGAACCAAAGGTAGTACGATCATACAGCTCTCCCAGCTCTGACATTCCTAGGTCTATCCTTTCTTGCTCGATGATCCTTTCAAGGGTATACAAAACCCTCCAAATCATCGGCATGGCTTGGATATAAGAGATGCCGGTTAAGGAAAAGAAAGATTGGGTGAAGGCTGGAAAAGGATATGTATAGCCTATGGTGAACGGAGTGACAGGAAAAGCAACCCACTTGTCGGAAATATGATCACTCGGGGCATTGGGATCAAAAGGTCTAAACTCGGTGTTCGCCGGGAAGCATTGGCGGATCCTATCAATCTGTGCATCGTTGAAACAGCAGCGTTCTTTTATGGAATCTTCGATGATCCCCTGGCTTTTCGGTGGGCTGTTTTTCGGGTGATCCTTAGCTGGGGAGTTCCGGAGCAACATCTTTGATAGAATGGTGGAAAGAAACGGAAAACAGAGCAAAAGAAGGAAGAAGATGAAGAGAGAATACCTGTTTATCTTCGGAATGCAGTTATAAAGGGAGTCTCTCGGAAATTTTAAATGCAATCGATCCTATCTATATCTCCTATTTATAATCATGATTGTGCAGGGTTGTCACTTCTATGACGTCATGGTTGCAACGGATAGTTCTACAATAACGACTATATTTACGATAGTTAGTTGCGGATAAGATCAAGAAAATATAATTCGCTCATTTTACATATCACTCCTTATATTTTGGGGGCAATTGTTAGGGGAGGATTTTTTAACAATTAGTGATCCTTACTTGTTATCCTAATTAATGATCCTTTCTTCTGTGACAGATAGTGATCCTCAGAAGAGCTTCAGGATCAGGATCATGGATCACCTTAAGGATCCTCATACTAACGATTGTTTATTTGTGTTTCGTATTATTTCGCAGGAGTAACAAACTTGACTTGGTCTTGGCAACGTTACTATGGAATATTCCACGGGTATTTCGCACACGTTTGACTGGAAATGGACGTTGTGGAGAACGTGGGAGCTTGGCACAAAAGTCGGATAGTTTGTTATTGTAGCTAGCTTATATTTTTAAAGGGGTGACGAGCTAGAATTAGAACACTTAGCCGTTTTCAGCTACACACACTCTCATACAATTGCACTCTTGAAGCTCTCAACGAACACTTATTAGTTTTCACACACTTTTACACATTTCACCATAGTGATCCTTGTACCTAGCTCGTTACTATCCGAAGTTGTAAACATTTATTGATTTATTTGAGCTTGGTGATCGGTAGTTTCCATCACCCGGGGTTTTTTGTGCCGGAGATCAACTCTTGATCAAGGGCTTTTTCCCCGTATAAATCCTTGTGTCGTTTGTGCAATTTACATTGAAGTGATCCTTATCATTGTTCCACATTTCGAGCATCATACCCCGTAACTAAGAGTTTGGTTCCATTATTCTCATTATATTTTTTGACCAAAACATTGATGTTGCAACAGCTGTGCAAGCTTTTAAAATGGGATTACAAAAGGATTCTCAGTTTTATCAGGATCTTGTAATGAATCCCTGCAGGAATCTCGACGAAGCTCGTAACAGGGCTTTGAGATATATCCGTCTGGAAGATGACAGGAAGATGCAAGAGAGAATGAACTCATCCAACACCTATGAGTCGACCAACAGGAAGTCTGAATCCTCATTCAAGCCATATCTGCCTAAGCCATATGGTAGAAATGAAAATAAAAGAGTGAATGCTGTTGAAGATGAGGATCCTGAAGAATATCCTGAGTTGTCTGAATATTGCTTTTCTGTTAACATTCCTGAATTGATGTATGCCATGCAGGGTCTAGGAGACAAGGCTAGGTGGCCTCGAAAGAGTCAACAGAAAGCTGACTGGAAAGATAAGTCAAAATGGTGTGCTTTCCATGAAGATTTCGGACATATGACTGAGGATTGCATTGCTCTAAGGAAAGAAATAAGCTATCTTCTAAGCAAGGGATATCTGAAAGATCTCTTAGGAAGAAAGAAGAATAAGGGTCAGGATACTGAGAAGGATCCTGAGCGAGCAGCATCACCTCCCGCGGATGCCAAGATAATCAACTTCATTTCGGGAGGATCCGACATTTGTGGGACTTCGTATTCGGCGGCAAAGAGACATGCAAAGGAAGCTAAGGCCGAAAGGGGAGACAAACCTGTCAGGATGACTACCCTCACAACTGACAAAGTGATCACTTTTGATGCTGATGACAAGGATACTGTCCAGGATCCTCACCATGATGCTCTGGTAATAACGTTATATGTGGCTAACCATTTTGTACGCAGGATATTGGTTGATAATGGCAGCTCCGTTAACATAATCCAACTGGAGACTCTAAAGAGAATGAATGTATCTCCAATGGATATCACTTCAAAGTCTACCGTGCTTGTTGGCTTCAGTGGAGAGGCTAGAAACACAGTGGGAGAGATAAAGTTGCCAGTATACGTTGAAGGAGTCAACTCGATACAACGTTTCTGTGTGATGGATTCTCTATCCTGCTATAACATCATACTGGGAAGACCGTGGATTCACAATATGAAGGCTGTGCCATCAACATATCACCAATGCATCAAGATACCTACCCCTTGGGGAGTTGTCAAAGTTGATAGTGATCAGCAGGAGGCGAAAGAATGCTACTCATCCTCGATGAAATCCTCAACCAAACCTAGTGCAGCATAGCAATTAAAGACGCGGGCCCAGGATATCGTGGAGGATCCGGAGCAGGATGTGAAGAAAATTATCCTGGACCAGGATAATCCCGATATTTCGGTGCTCGTAGGGACCAATATCCCTCAGGATATTGAAGAACAATTAATTAACTTTTTGAAATGCAGGATGTCGACATTTGCATGGAAGCATAAGGATATGACAGGCATATCCAAACACATTATCACTCACAAGCTTGGAATTGATAAATCATTCAAGCCTGTTCAGCAAAAAAGAAGGAAGTTTGCTCCTGAGCGGAATACGATTATCCAAGAGGAAGTTGAGAGATTATTGAAGTCCAGGATGATCAGAGAGGTTAAGTTCCCAAGGTGGCTAGCAAACGTGGTTGTGGTACAGAAGAAAAATGGGAAATGGAGAGTTTGTGTAGACTACACAGACTTGAACAAAGCTTGTCCTAAAGACCCATTTCCTCTTCCCCACATTGATGCAATGGTAGATGCCACTGCCGGGCATGAAATGCTAACCTTCATGGACGCATCCTCAGGATTTCAACAGATCCAAATGGAGCCTTCTGACCAGGAGGATACTGCCTTCATGACACCAACATGTATTTATTGTTATACAGCTATGCCTTTTGGTTTGAAAAATGCAGGTGCAACATACCAAAGATTGGTAAACATGATGTTCAAAGACAAACTGGGGGACACCATGGAGGTGTACATCGACGACATGGTGGTAAAATCAAAGAAAGCTCAGGATCACCTCCAGGATATTAAAGGAGCGTTTGATATCCTGGATCAGTATAATATGAAGCTGAATCCTGCCAAGTGCCATTTTGGAGTGGGGGCAGGAAAATTTCTAGGATATATGGTGACCAAAAGAGGAATAGAAGCGAGCCCTGAGCAGATTAAAGCCATCTTGGATATTAAATCGCCCTCAAATATGAAGGATGTTCAACGATTAACATGGCGAGTGGCAGCATTAAATAGGTTTATCTCGAGATCCTCAGAGAAATGCAAAGATTTTTATGATATCCTGAAGAAGAACAAAAGATTCGAATGGGGTGAGAAGCATGAAGCGGCCCTACAGGATTTGAAGCGATATCTCTCAACCGCACCTCTATTGATGAAGCCTGAAAATGGTGAACCACTATCCCTATACCTTGCTGTATCAGGGAATGCTGTAAGTGCCGTTCTTATAAAAGACCATGAAGGTCAGCAATATCCTGTTTATTATGTTAGTAAAAGTTTGTTAGATGCTGAAACTAGGTACTCTCATTTAGAAAAATTGATACTAGCATTAGTCATGGCATCAACGAAACTTAGACATTACTTTGAGACACATAGGATTCATGTTAAAACAAATTATCCTGTTAAAAATGTGCTTAGGAAACCAGAGATGTCAGGCAGGATGGCCAAGTGGTCAGTGAAATTAAGTGCTTATGATTTAGTATATGAACCTAGGAATGCCATAAAGTCTCAGGCTTTAGCTGACTTTGTGGCTGATTTCAGTAGTGACATTCAGGACGAGGTAGACCTAGAAGTTCAACAGTTAGGAGAATCCTCAGGATCCTGGACATTATATACTGATGGTGCATCTAATGTAAGAGGAGTAGGATTAGGAATACTACTAAAATCACCACAGGGGGACATATTACCCCAGGCTATTAGGTGTGAATTTCCTGCTACTAATAATGAAGCAGAGTATGAGGCTTTAATTGCAGGATTAGAGTTGGCTAAGAGCATGAGTATCAAAAATTTGCAAGTATATGTTGACTCTTTGTTAATTACTAACCATTTTAATGGATCCTATGCAGTTAAGGGTGAGAAATTAATCGAATATCTCGATATTCTCAAAAAATTAGCAGGATATTTCGATGTTTTTATACTTGAACATGTACCAAGGGAGGATAATGCTGAAGCGGATGCCTTAGCAAATTTGGGATCATCGATCAGGATACCTGAAGGGACCCAAATACCAATATTACATGTCTTATATCCTGCAACGAATCCTCCGGATAAAGAAGTAACGGGTATTCAGTATCCTGGAGCAGAGCATCCTGAAGAGGATCCTAAATCCTGGACGGCTCCAATCATGAGATACCTCAAAGAAGGACACATTCCTGGAAATGAAAATCCTAAGGCATTTAGGATGAAGGTATCACGATTCACTATTATAAATAATATTTTATACAAGAAATCTCTTGCAGGACCGTATTTGAGGTGCTTGGAGGATCCTGAAGCCAAAGAAGTACTTCAGGATATTCATGAAGGGGATTGTGGTAAACATACTGGGGGCAGGTCGTTATTCTCAAAAGTATTAAGGACAGGATATTATTGGCCAACAATGAGAAAAGATGCTGCAGAATATGCTCGAAGATGTGACGCGTGTCAAAGACATAGTAACATACTGCATCAACCTGCTGAACCATTATATCCTATTGTTTCCCCTTGGCCATTTATGAAGTGAGGTATGGATATAGTGGGAAAGCTACCAAAAGCTCCGGGAGGAAAAGTCTTTATGCTAGCAATGACGGATTATTTCTCTAAGTGGGTTGAAGCTGAAGCATTTGTTCAAGTTAGAGACCAAGAATTAGTATCCTTCATAAAGAGGAATATCTTGACCAGATTCGGAGTACCAGCCGAGATAATCTGTGACAATGGTTCTCAGTTTATAAGCAAGAGAACTACTGATTTTTGCAAAAGTTGGGGAATCAAAATGATAACATCTACTCCAGTACATCCTCAAGCGAATGGACAAGCAGAATCCTCAAACAAGATAATTGTCAATAACTTAAAGAAAAGGCTTGAAGCCAAAAAAGGAAGATGGGCAGAAGAATTACCCTTTGTTTTATGGGCTGATAGGACAACGGTAAAGAATGCAACAGGCCAAACCCCATTTTCCTTGGTATTTGGAGCAGAAGCCATGATTCCAACGGAAATGACGATACCTACTGCAAGATCTACCCTAAGTGATCCTGAGCAGAATCCTGAAGCCTTGAGTCAGGATTTAGACACTATAGATGAGAAGAGAGATGTGGCAAGGCTAAGGATGGCAGCATATCAACAGAGAATATCCAGGGCATATAACAAGAATATTAGGACCAGAAGATTTAAGGTTGGAGATTGGGTGTTAAGAAAGGCTTTTCAGAATACTACTAATCCTGCCGATGGCAAGCTAGCTCCAAAATGGGAAGGACCATACGAAGTTGAATCAGAAGTAGGGAAAGGAGCATACAGACTCAAGAATATGGAGGGGGATATGCTACCGAGATCTTGGAATGCTATACACCTTAAGCTCTATTTCAAGTGAGTTTAGAATTTAATTTCTAACTCAGGATGGTATGAATTCTACCTTTTTTAAAATATGTTTGGTTTAATTTGTTCTTTGTAACCCAATACTGACTTAAGCATCGGAGGGGTGTTAGCCAAGCTAACACCCACCTTAGTGTAAGGATGTTTTGCAGTATATGCTTCGGGATATAGCTCTGGGATGCTCACTCAGGATATTTCGGAAGATTAGAGGATTAGCCCCCTCTCTCACGTACAAGGGATCCTGATCCCTTCACAGGTTTAAAGGTATTCACCTTTCTTCCGAATTGGGTTTAAACACCCCGCCTGGAGCGCAAGTTATTCAGGGATAGTTCAAGGTGGCGGGACCAGTCCATGTAAAAGTGGCTGACAATTTCGTTACTGTTGCCTATATCCTGAATCCTAAAGGTATATGAGGATTGATCACCCTCTCTCACGAAAGGGTATTTTCATACTCTCTAAGGTTTAAAGGTTTTCACCTTTCTAAGTCTTGGAGTTTATACACTCCCGCCTGTAGCGCATGAAAATTTGGGATTTTCCCCAGGATACAAGGGATTTATCTCCAGTACATCCTTGGGTTTTACCCTTGGGATCTAAAAAATTGCCTATACGATGGAAATTGACATTCAGAAGATTTCTAAGTATTTGAAGACATTGTACACAGGGGACATTCCTACCAAGGCAGTGATGTAAAGCTCAAAGGCTAAAGCTCGGAACTAGTATGTTAAATATCTCACACAGGGGACATCTTCATTGGAAAAGTTGCAAGGAGATTGAGATTTGATAATAGGGTTATATACTACTCCGGGTATGATCTTTCCTTTGTAAACATCATCTAAGTTTTTAGTAACACTATGTTTTATAAAAGGTCAAGTATCCTGATATATTCTCAAAGTTCTTTTCAGGATATTTGATTAAGGTGTTTGAAACTAGTATTAGTTTGGAACTTTGATCAATTAAGTATTATCATAAACTGGTTTTGGAAAAATAGATTGTTTTTCAAAAACTTTCTACAAAGTTGAAGGAATGTTTGGAAGTTCTATCTAATAAAAAGTTTTTACAATATATCGCTGAGCATATTGATCAGGATATTTTCATAAGATAATAATACAAAATTTTACAAAGCTAAGAGTTACACTAAGTAATGCAAGGCAATAACAAACAAATAAAAAGATGAAATTATTCTTGAAGCAATCAATACTGGTTGATAACCGAAGGTTTCATCCTGAAACCCAGGACCCATCCACCTTCGGCTATCAAATTGTTTCGACACAGAAATAAAAATTGTTCATAAAAACATAAAATTGTTCGAATAATTTAAAGGAAATAAGCTCTAGGGGGTAGTGCCTTCGTCGTCCATAGTGGTTTCAGCAACATCCGCCTTGGGATCCGCCTCAGCATCCTTCTCAGCATCGGTTGCTTTTTCAACTGCTTTGGAAGATTCTTCGACAACTGATTTGGAAGAGGTGCCCCCGAGGTTCTTTAGCTTGGTCTCCCAAGCACCAACATCCCAAGAAGGGCATTCAAAACCTAATGTTTTGGCTTCATGGGCCATCTTCAACCTGGCTTGGAGGAGAGAAATGACGACGGAACTTTTGAGGCTTTCCCGGTAGCTGACCATATCCCGTTCGTACTGCACGTGGGCAGCTTCAAGATCGGTCTGGGCTTGAAGAGTAGCTTTGTTGAGAGCGGTTTGATGTTCTTGAGTCATGGCTTTAAATTTCTGCTCGTAATGACGATATTTGGCGGCTGCAATCATGCCTTGATCGGAGATTGTGATTTCAGCTTCCTTTAGCTTGGTTTCAAGCATCTTGTTGAGCTTGCAGGATTCTTGATATAAGTTAACCAAACGCTCAAGACCCTACAAAGGTAAGAGGACAGGTATTAATATTGATAAATCTTTGATAATAATGTAAGCCGCAGGATGTGATATGAGAAAACTAACCTGGTTGAGAAAGGAGGTCATAAACCCGCTGGCTTCAATGAACCCATGTTTCTCATAAGGAAATGTGTCAGAGATGACAGGGGAGTCAGGCTCTTTCCTTTTGCGGGAACTTGAGCTCCGGGGCTTGGTGGCCGGTGAAGGCTTAGGGATAATGATGGCTTTGGAGCTGCTGGGTTTGGATGTAGCTGTGGTCTTGGGGCTAGGTTCTTTCTTGACCTGGATCTTATCAGAATAACTGTCCAATTCATCGAGGTCAAAGACTTCAGGGATCTTGGCCGGTGCTACATAAAGGAAAAAGTTTTACTCTTCAGTTTACTATTTTACTATTTTGACTAATTATTTTGAAAGTAATCCTTACCAGACATTTCGGATGACGAGTATTGACTGGAACTCGGGACGTGTGTGGTGAAAGTCCTGTCTATTGCAGGTAACTGGTAAACAGTATTGATTCTCTCTTCTGACTCGGCGGTAGGGAGAGCAACTTCCTTGAAGTTCACTGCATAAAGATCGAAAAGAAGGATATTAATAGAAGATGAGAATTAAATGATCTAAGAAAGTATTCATGACTCTACCGGTGGTTAACCACTCCACCGGAAGGTTGGCACCCTCAGCAATGGAGTCTCGTTTGACAAAGAAAAATTTGCGTTGCCATCCGTCTTCGTTTTTGGTGGCTTTGAGAATTAGGGGTTTGCTGGAGGTCGAAAAGAGCAAGAATCGGCTAGAGCCATGGGATCGGAGGCGATAAGCGATTGGCAAATCTTCGATGCGGAGGTCGGAACAATGGAGGTTTTTGATTTGATTAAGTACAATTAGTACTCTCCAAACCATGGGCATGGTTTGAGCAAAATAGATGCCGGTGGTTCGAAAGAATTGCATCATGAATTCAGGAAAAGGGTATCGAAGACCTAGCGAAAAAGGATATGCTGGAAAACAAACCCATTCAGTGGAAGAAACATCCGATCGGATTGACCGATCGAATGGTCTGAAGACCGTGTTATCAGGGAAAGCGCCGGAGGCTCTTAAAGCTGCAATGTCTGCGTTGTCAAAAGCACAGATCTCCTTTTCGGGATTTTTAAGGAGATTCTGCTGGGTGAAGGTCTCGGCATCCATTGCGAGTAAGGAGATGTAAACTGATAGAAAGTAAATCAGAAATGGAGAATTACCTGAAGGTTCTGTTGAAGATATCTGCTTTTCAAACAAGAAAAGAGAAGATATAGGGGCATTGTGGATCTCCATTGAGCAAAAAGCGCGTTGGAAGTTACGATGTGATCTTGACCGTCGTTTCGTTGTAAATGCCTTGAGTTATGGGATAAGATTTTTGAAATATATCCGTTGGATTGGTATACCAACCGATATATTTGGGGACAATTGTTATGGGTCATTTTCTGAGTATACATATCCTGACCAATATCCTGCCTTTATTTGTTTATTTGTGACCAGGATGCTGGAAGAGGATATTGCTAACATCTTGGGTGATATCCTGAGGTTTATCGAATTAACCACGTGCAGGTTAAAGGCTGAGACTTGCTAACGGTCAAGTGGACTTCTTCTCCTCAAGACTCGGACGTGTTTGTTGAAGGAGAGACGTTGAACCCGAAAGACCAGGTCTACAACGTTCGATTAAGGAATATTCGGTGGATCCCGGAAGTTTAGGATAGTTTGTTACATTATCTTTACTATAAATAGATGGGGGCGGATCAGTTTAAGGCACACAATTTACACTTACACTCTCGAACACTTTCACTTTCTAGCTCATTGCAAACACCACACTTGTATTCAAATTTCATTGTAACACATAGTCGATCCGCACCACATCCTGCACTGTATCCTGACGTTTGAAGTAATAAGAAGAACAAGGCAGCTGCGATTGTCAGCTCCCGAGGTTTTATGCCGGCGATCTAGATTGATCAAGGGCTTTCCTCGTACATCTCGTGTCGCTTACTTTACTTTTGCTCATAGTTTGATCATAGATACAGCTCAATATCCTGAGCCGTATCCTGAATACTGATTTTCTAAATAACTTAACAAGTATATTTTCAATACACTTTCTAGCACACTACCTCACTTTACTAATTTGATCACTTAATTGCTTCGGTAATTTTTGACCAAAACAATGATTAAAAACATAATCTAGCAAGATGAGAGGATGAAAATGTTAGAGATTTATAAATCATCCTCATGCAAGACATGAACTTGAAAGAATATATTGTTTTCTTGAAAAATAATGATTAATGTGAGTAATAATACTTATAGATCTAAAGATTTATGGAGGATTTCTAAAGAAACCAAGCTAAAAATATAAGTTTTGCTAAAACTTGTTTCTTACATAAACAAATCTTATTTTTAGTGGTTAAACAAGTGTAGAAACACTTGTGTAACAAGAAGAATACATAAAGAAATATTTTTGAAAAATATGATTACAAGTTGTAAACATCTAGATCATACAAGAATGATGTTTTTATATAAACAACCACACTTTAAAGGGTAACTAAACTTACTAAACACACTACCAAGTTACTACAAATTTTTACAAACTTTCAAGATCATGAAGTAGTAGAATATGCATGATTTTGGCAAGATTGGTAAGTGAATGTTGTTTGTTGATGATTGTAAATAGTTTGTGATGATTTTTACAAAAGAAAATGATATGCTTGAAAGCATGGAAACCTCCATTTTTAGGGGAAACTATGGCAAAATTTTCTAAAAATATAAACACTTAGAAAAATATTTTTAAACAAATATTCACAAGTGTATTTTAACCAAGAGTTTTCCATATAAACTTTGCCATAATTTTTGTTACAAAAATATAAGTGTTGGAGGTTGGTTTTTATAAATAAAAATGGATAAATATATATTTAGAATATATGTACATTGAAGACACACATGTGTGATTATGTGTATACTTTGTGTAATAGCTATGTTATTTTAGGGCATGTAATAATGTAACACATCAAAATACCGAGGATTACAATCCAAAATATTATCAAAATCACAAGGAATAAGCATACAAGTTACACACAAAAATATTGGCAAAACCGAACAAGAAATGTAACTTACAAAATATTCCGGAAAATATATTCACAAAGTATATTTTGGTAAATAATATTTTGGATACAAAGGAATGAAATATGATTTTCACCATTACTTCAAGAGTATATCATATTTTTGACAAGTATAAAAATATAAGTTTTCTTTGGAATTATTAGAAGATATATTATTTTTGGGAAAGATATATATGTTTTCTTGAGTAATCTTGAATACATTATTTTGAATGGAAATAAGTTTATAAATATTTTCTAAGTGAGACTTGAAAATATATTATTTTGGAACTACAAATATTTTTGTCAAAAGAAAAATTATGAATAATTTTTCTAAGTAGTATTTCTTAAAATATATTTTGGAAATATATATTGGGTATTTATTAAAGATATTCCGGAAATTTTAATAATTAATTAAGTATGAGAATACTTAATTAATACAATAAAAATACGCATCCTCGTACGTATAAACACACACCGGAATACGACCCTAATACATGGCAAGACTATACAAGTGAAAGATAACCCCATCCTTGGAAGAATATACAAGTATAAATACTTGGGAAGTATTAAGTTGATATATATTGTTTTAACAATTATTCCAAAATTTAATAAATATAATTTAACTTAAAATATTTATTATTTGACAAATAATTATATAACTTGGAATAATGATGAAGACACTTGGAAAGGTAACTCAAGGGCACTAAATAATACTAAGTCAAGGCACGACCCGCTCGTCTAATAAGACCATAGTACATTGTAGGTAGTCGTGTACACCAGAGGAAACTTTGAGTTACAGGCGGATTCGAAGAACGCAAAACTGTGAGTTCATGTTCCCCCTTTTTCTTTTAACTGTTTTCAGTCTTATAACTGCGGGGGTTAAATACATGTTACAATTGTTTACAAACATTTACAAATGGTATGGTTAGCTAAGGAATGAACTGCTAGATCATGTGAATGGGTAGGCGATTAACTTAAGACCATTAATCCTTGTATAAGGACCGAGGGGCATGAGTGATAGATCTATTGGGTGTTGCGAGCCCCACCCATGGGCCTGCGAGTTGGCCGCATGTGGTGACTATGTCATTCCGCCGGTGGGGCCGGTACGAAATACGCTTATAGGGTTGAGTGCTTCCTATACCATGTCATTTATATTAATGTATTAGCTACACATTAATTGATCTGTTTTTCCTTGTTTCTTCATACCAGTTTACAAGTACATACATACATACTTACAAAGGTTTTCAAGGTTTATTCGTGCACACCTACTAAACACATGAACTCGCTCAACTTTTGTTGATGTTTTCAAACTACATGTATTTCAGGAAACTAAGTATGGATCTGGCGGGTGTTGGAGTTTCAAGTCATGTTGGGAATAAAAGATGTCATCTGTGTCTTAGGGTTTGGTTAGAGTGTCTTATCCTGGACGGGACACATCTTTCAAAACCTGGTTTTAACTAAAGCCTTTTGATGAGTCCTTATGGAACTCTAAACATTTTATATGGTTTGTAACTCGGATTTTAAGTCTATGTTTCGAGACAATGATGATGTAATGTTTTAAAACTTAATCAATGGATGAACATCTTGGATTTATCATATAGTTGTTTGTGATGGTTGAATGCAATGATATTAAGCAAGTCACACCAAATCACGCTTCCGCAAAAGTCAGGGTGTGACACGAGGACATGTAACAATTTTCAAGGGATGCTTTGTGTTATGGGCGAAATTCTGAGCTCATATCCTGGAGAATATCTTAAATCATATCTTGCTTATCTGATATATGTTCATATCCGGGATGCTGATTCAGGATATTGGTAACATCCTGGATGGTATCCTGAGGATTACTAACGGATTGTGTGCAAGAGTACGAGTCCAGGTTCCCAACGTTCACGAAGACCCTTTCTCCGGAAGACTCGGTCCAAGTCATTCGAATGAAAACGTTGAAGCAGCTTTACTCGCTCCACAACATTAATAATGGAATATTCGGGAGCATCCCACATTTATAGGAGTTTTAGTTTGTGTTTCGTAACTATAAATAGATGGATAAATCAGATCAATAGGACACAAAAACTACACTCACTACTCTCTCACACTTACTCTCTCGAAACTTTCACTTTCACATTCACAAAAAGCATTGTAACACATAGCGATCTGATCAATATCCTGCACTGTATCCTGACGTTTAAAGCAATAAGAAGAACAAGGCAGCTGCGATTGTCAGCTCCCAAGGTTTTATGCCGGCGATCTAGATTGATCAAGGGCTTTCCTCGTACATCTCGTGTCACCCCCTTTACTTTTTGCTCATAGTTTGATCGTAGATACAGCTCAATATCCTGAGCCGTATCCTGAAAACTGTTTTTCCAACCAACTTAACCAGCATATTTCCAACACACTTTTTAGCACACTGCCTCACTTAACTAATTTGATCACTTAATTGCTTCAGTAATTTTTTACCAAAACACTTTGGATGGTGGTGTGCGTATTTGATTCAATTAGGAGAGTGTCCCTTCAATTTCAAATTGAATTGCGTTAAAATAAGGTGTTACAATATTAGTAGTTGGTGGTGTGTTACTTATGTGTGGGGTTAAGAGTGTCCCTTCAACCCTAAAAAGTTGTGCTTGGTTATTAAAAAAACTTGAAAATTTGGTTTCATTTGAATCGTTCAACATAAACATAGCTCTTGATTAAACTTATCATCGTGTTAGGTGATACGCATGGGTGTTTATTTAGGTGGTATACAGATTTAAGAAAATAGATATAAGAGGTACATTCAATATAGACAAAATTACACAAATTGTCCTTTAGTTATATATCAAATTTCATCCTATGTCTTTTGTCTTTAAAATGCAGACTCCATGTCCTTTACGACTAAATCAAGCACACTCCATGTCCTTTACAACTTAACCTCTGCCATGTGCCCCTCACGTGAGGGGGCAAAAGTGACATTTTCAATCATTTCTCTTCCCAGACTTCATTAATTGCACTTTGGCTGCAAATATAAGGGTTGCTATATATTATGTGTAATGCAGTCTGTTTTGTCTAATTTAAAGGTTTTAATTTACAAATATTGAAATAATTGGCTGCAAATATTGAGCCATTCTATTGCACTTTGGCTGCAAATATCGGTTACATTGTAATGAACCATTGCAGTGCAATATTGGTTAGACTTTCGCTGCAATATTACATGCGATTGTAATGCACTATCAGATGCAATATTGGGTCCACTTTGGCTGCACTTTTGTCACTGCCCCCACCCCGGTTTGACCCGGTCCAGGAGCCGCGGGACAGAAATCCCGTGGTATTTATTAATTGAGTTGACAGCGAAAGATTTACAGGATCTTTTAAACTTGAAAATGCCTGATTATTTTATTTCATAATTCGGGATAAACCCCGTAATTTACAATAGAGGAATTTTTACTAGGAAATTCCCTGATTTATAAAACATGTTTATTTATTTTAACTGAGCCACCTCTTCAAGCTTGTTAGTGCTCCGTAGCACGTTTTCCTTGATTCACAACAGGTTGCCTGAAACATGTTTTAAAAATATTTTATCAGCGGGGAAATACTGGCGAGTCACTCAATTTGATAAAATGACACATTGTTATAAATAACAGCATAAGAGCAATTACAATGGCTTCTATCTTATTTTTATCTGGCGCCGTGTCACCTCCTGGTGACGATGGTCATACCACTATTGGGTCCTTTCACCCAAGTAGTGATGATTATCACTGTTAGGATTTATTAGCCTAACCGTGAGAAATTAGTAATGTGCACAATACCCCACTAGCCAGTGATTCAAGATAACCACGACTTAATCCCTGTAATTATAACTTTTGAAAATAAATGGAGTATTGTAAAATACTTTTGATAAAAGAGAATGACTCACATTGCAGATTTAAGCGGGCAGAGTTTAGCCTACTGATTAGCCTTGTAACCTAATTTAAATAACAATGCACACGAACTAGGTCAGTAACTAATACAGCATTTACGATAACTCACGAGATTAAAACCCTCACAACGAATGACAAAGTGCAATATTTAAACATCCATCGAATTCACGACGAATGACAAAGTATGGCCCTAATGTGGGCAGCACTTAAACATCCATCGGATAGTTTCAATCGATCGGACATTGAATCGTAGCAGCGATCGAGTTAATACCCTGTATCGTAGCAGCGCCTCCCTAATGTAATTTATGATTTTGAGCAGTATGCTTTCATTTTTTTGAAACTGATTTTCGACACCAGTGAACAGGCCATGCGACAAGCTATTTATAGTTGAAATTTGGGTCTTACGCGGCCCGCGTAAGCCCCTTCTTAATCTTTACGCGGCCCGCGAGGAACCCTAGTCGTAGACTAGGGCTAGCCTGTCATCAGTAGTGCTGCCACGTGTACGCATGTGGCCTGGGAACGCTTATCCGGTCAACAAAGATTTGACGCGGCCCGCGTAAGGGTCGGCTTATCCTTTACGTGGCCCGCGAGAGGACCAAAAATATGATTTTCTTGATTTTTCATGTACAGTAGGGTTTCAGGGGTCCGGGTTTTTATTTATGGGTCGTTTTGGGACATTTTTGAAGGTCCTTACATCCTCCCCACCTTATTTAAAATCTCGTCCTCGAGATTTACTGAAATAAGTGAGGATACTTTCGCTTCATCTTCGATTCCAGCTCCCAAGTGTATTCAGGTCCTCTCTTCGAATCCCATTTGACTTTGACCAGTACTAGTCTTTTGTGTTTGAGAAACTTGATCTTTCTGTCTTCTATCTGAAGTGGTTTCTCCACGAACTTCAACTTTTCATTTACTTGGATGTCTTGAAGAGGGACTACTAATGATTCGTCCGATAGACATTTCTTGAGATTGGATACATGAAATACGTCATGTACCCCAGCTAAATCTTCTGGTAACTGTAAGCGATAGGCCACTGGCCCTATTTGTTGTATTACTGGAAATGGTCCTATGTACCTTGGACTTAGTTTTCCTTTCTTACCGAACAGAACTACTCCTTTCCAAGGGGAAACTTTTAAGAGTACCTTGTCTCCAACTTGAAACTCTAGTGGCTTGCATCGATTATCGGCATAACTTTTCTGGCGATCTCGAGCAGTTTTCAGTCTTTCCTTGATTTGAGAAATTTTGTCGGTGGTCTCTAGCATGATTTCAGGACCTGATAATTGGCTTTCTCCTATTTCTGCCCAACAAACTGGAGTTCTACACTTACGTCCATATAGTGCTTCGAACGGGGCAGCTTCAATGCTTGAATTATAGCTATTATTATATGAGAATTCAATTAAAGGTAGGTGGTCATCCCAGTTTCCACCAAAATCTATTACACATGCCCTGAGCATGTCTTCCAGGGTTTGGATCGTCCTTTCAGTTTGTCCATCTGTTTGGGGATGGTATGCAGTGCTTAAATTTAGTCGAGTTCCCATTGCTTCTTGGAAACTTGTCCAGAAATGGGAAGTGAAACGACTATCCATATCCGATACAATGGAGAGTGGGACTCCATGTAAGGATACTACTTCATCTACGTACAACTTGGCTAACCTTTCCATGCTAAAGGTTTCTTTCATGGGTAGGAAATGAGCTGCTTTGGTTAATCGATCCACAATTACCAAAATCGCGTCATTACCTTTTCTGGTCTTGGGTAACTTAGTAACAAAATCTATTGTTATGAGTTCCCATTTCCATACAGGCATTTCTAATTGTTGTAGTAGACCTGAAGGTTTCTGGTGTTCTGCCTTAACTTGTGAACAAGTAAGACACTTAGAAACATATCTAGCTATGTCCTTTTTCATTCCTATCCACCAGAAGTTATTCCTTAAATCTTGGTACATCTTATTGTTACTAGGATGCATGGTATACCTAGATTTATGGGCTTCTTCTAAAATCTTATTTCTTAATTCTCCTTGCTTAGGTACCCAAATCATTTTCTTGTGGAATCTCCACATCCCATCACTTCCTTGTTCTAATTCTTTTATTCTTCTCTTCATTCCTTCAGCATCATCCTTGATTGTTGTTTCTTGAATGTTTTTCAGTTGTTCCATTAAGTCTAATTGTAAACTTAATCTAAGAGCACGAACTCGTCGTTGTTTCTCATGATACTTAGACTTAAAGCATCAGCAACTACGTTTGCTTTTCCTTCGTGATATTGAATATCACAGTCGTAGTCACTTAGGATTTCCATCCATCTCCTTTGCCTCATGTTCAATTCTTTTTGCCCAAATATGTATCTTAAACTTTTATGGTCTGTATAGACAGTAAACTTACTTCCATACAAATAGTGTCTCCAAATCTTAAGGGCAAAAATTATGGCTCCTAACTCTAAGTCATGAGTCGTATAGTTTTCTTCGTGCTTTTTCAATTGCCTTGATGCATACGCAATTACCTTCTTGCGTTGCATTAACACACATCCTAATCCTAGCTTAGAAGCATCATAGTAGACTTCAAAATCTTTTGTTCCTTCCGGTAAGGCAAGAATTGGAGCATTTGTTAATTTCTGTTTTAAAATCCTAAAAGCCTCTTCTTGCCTGGGTCCCCATTCAAACTTAACTCCTTTACAGGTTAGCTTAGTTAATGGTACTGTTATCTTGGAAAAATCCTTAATGAATCATCTATAGTATCCGGCTAATCCTATAAAACTTCTAATTTCCATAGCTGACTGCGGGACCTTCCATTTGGTTATCGCTTCTATCTTAGCAGGATCTACGTGAATGCCTTCGTGATTCACCATGTGACCTAAAAATTGCACTTCTTGCAGCCAAAATTCACACTTCGAGAATTTGGCGTAAAGTTTTTCATTTCTTAACAAAGTTAAGAGTGCATGCAGGTGCTCACAATGCTCCTCCTGCTTTTGGAATAAATAAGTATATCGTCGATGAAGACAATTACGAATTTATCCAGGTACGGTTTACAGATCCTATTCATCATGTCCATAAATGTTGCAGGAGCATTTGTTAGTCCAAAGGGCATGACTGTAAACTCGTAATGACCATACCTAGTTCTGAAAGCAGTTTTAGGTATGTCTTCTTCTTGTACTTTCAACTGATGGTATCCAGAGCGTAAATCTATCTTAGAAAAGTATCTAGCTTCTTGAAGTTGATCGAAAAGATCATCGATCCTAGGTAATGGGTATCGATTCTTAATTGTAACCTTATTTAATTCCCTATAATCGATACACATTCTCATTGAACCATCTTTCTTTTTCACAAAAAACATTGGCGCTCCCCACGGGGATGAACTAGGTTGTATGAATCATTTGCTTAGTAATTCATCTAACTGCTTTTTCAATTCTAGCATTTCGGTGGGTGCTAACCGATAAGGTGCCTTGGCTATCGGTGTAGTTCCAGGAATTAGATGAATTCTAAATTCTACTTCCCTATCATGTGGTAATCCATGTAGTTCTTCTGGGAATACCTCTGGATATTCTGATACTACTGGAATCTCTTTGAGTTCCTTACTCTTAGTGTTAATGATTACCGAAATCATATACACTAATTCTTGTTTTCTTTCATAACTAGCAACTTTCATTACTGGAATGAACATCATTGGCTTACGTGGCTTATCTCCTATAATCACAACTAATTCTCCTGTGGGTGTATGAATTTCTATGGAATTCTTATCACAAAGAATTCAGGCATGGTTGGCGATTAACCAATCCATTCCTAATACAACATCAAATCCGGCTAAATTCATAGGTAACAGGGTTGCAGAAAATTTAAGGCCTAAGAGTTCTATCTTTCCTTCTTGCAAAACCTTATCTATTATAACAGAATTCCCATATGCCGTTTCTACCGTAAAAATTTGCTTAAGTTTGGTTAAAGGTAGGTTAAGAGCTTGGCAGAATGAAGTATTTATAAAACTTTGGTTTGCACCAGAGTCAAATAATACTTTTGCATAAACTTTGTGAACTAGGAACGTACCAGTTATCACGTCAGGAATTAGTTCTGCTTCCTGAGTAGTCAACTGGAAGGCTCTTACGTTTCTCTTGGTAGCTCCTTCTGCAGGTTTAGTTTTGTTGTCAGCTGGTTTGGCCAATTTAGGGCAGTCTAGCCTAAAATGTCCCGCTTCTCCGCAGTTGTAGCAGATTGTTGCTTTCTTCTTACTGCAATCTTCTTCTTGGTGCCCCGGGATTTTACAGAAATTGCAATACCCTTTGCATCTACCAAAATGCTTTCTTTTACAGGCATTGCAAAATGGAACAGTGGAAGATTGCCCGGTTCCCTTTCTCTTGAAATTACTACGGTTACCCACACGAAATCCCTGGGTAATCTTTTGGGCCACTTCCTTCTTCCGGTTTTCTTCTCGTGTACGTACTAGTCCGTCAGTCAGAGTGTTGGCTAATTCCACTGCATCGTCAATAGTGCGTGGTCTCGCAGCTTTAACGATATCACGAATTTCGCCAATCAATCCCCAAATATAGCGGGAAATAAGTACCGGCTCTGGTGAAGCCAGGGTTGGTACCACTCCAGCATATTCGAAGAATGTCGAAGTATACCCTCGACAGTCTACATTCACCATCAGGTGGTTCGGGAACTTATTCGACATTTGTTCCTTTTCATATTCAGGGCAAAATTTTCTTTCCACCAGCCGCTTAAATTCCTCCCAGCTCATGGCATAGGCCTCATCACTTCCCTTTGCTTGTAGTACTGTATTCCACCATTCTAGTGCCCCTTCTTTAAAAAGATGTGACGCGTACATGACCTTGTCTTCCTCTGCACATTTACTTATTTTAATCACTGCCTCGGTTTTCTCTAACCAACACAGTGCAGCAGTCGCCCCTTCGTTGCCTGCAAATTCAGCCGGTTTACAGGCAAGAAATTCCTTATAAGTGCAACCAGGCGTTGCAGCTTTCATTTTCTTAAGGAGTGGGGCTTGCATTCCATCATTGTTGTTATTAGTATGGTTGCCGCCTCCGTTTACACTATTACTGAAATTGTCACCATGTGTACGTTTGCTAGGAATAATTTGTTGAGGTTCAACTGGATTTCGGGCAGCAGCAAGTATTGCTGGAATAGCATTGGCTATTCCCTGAGCAACGATATTTTCGATATCTTCCCTATTCAGAAATTGATCCTCATTGTTATGCTCAGATTGATTTACTTCATTAACAGGTTCATTACCAGCGTGTGCCATCTGGTAATTAATTTATATAAGGAATTAGCATAAAGAATTAACAACCAAACATAAAATAATTGCACATAGTCACGTCAACAAGTATAACCAAATTTGTCGATTTTTCGACTTTCGATATTTTATATATATATATATAACAGGCATCCGTACAAACTGGTTATCTTACAAAGTTTTATTTTTAAGTTATTTCACATAATTGTATTTTTATGATTATTATTATTAAACACATATTCCTATAACCATAAAACCACAGTCACACCATCCTCGTCAGCTGACATCTTAGAGAGGACGTTCCCTTTCGTCGTATTTCCAAGATATTCTTTCCCCTACTTCCCTAATTCGATTCCCTGCATCAATCAGCTCCCCGCCATAATGACGGAGTTTTTCTAAGTTTTCGGAGCTCATAGGTGGGTGTAGTGGAGGTTCTAGGTCGAATTGAGGGAAAAAGGTATTAGGGTTGTTTAGGAGATTCTGAAACTGCCAGTCGGTGATCCACCATTCTTCTAGTTCTGCTGGTAGAGGTTGGGAGTGGATAATAGGATCTGGGATTTCAGGCTCTAGGTCAACTGGAAGTTGTGCTTCCACTGGGTAATTAAAAAGGTTTTCACCGGCAGGTCCGATGAGGTCACTAAGTGCCAGTTTATGATCCAGCTCTTCCCAGGGTGGCATTTCCTGATCTTGCCTGGAACTTTCTCCAATTTCTATTTCCTTGCCTTTACCTTTGGGATCCTCCGTCTTGATAACTTTCCTTGTTGCTGGTTTCCTCCTACGCACACGCCTCCAGCCCACTAATATTCTTCTTTTCTTTGGCTTAGGTTTCTCCGGTGGTTGGGTTTGAAATTCCATAGGTTCCTCCATGTCAGCACAATAACCGGTAAAGTCTCTGGAAACTTCCACATTAACAGAATAAAGGTTGAGATTCTGAAGGCCTTCAGATAACTCATTCATGCTGTTTAGCAGATATGAATAAACACACAAAATTCTAGGTTAAAAGTTTGTAACTTGAACTTTCACATAATCACAGAATGGCAATCAGAAAAATTTAAGTATTAATAAAAATAGGAAATATTGCGATTTATATATATATATATATATATATATATATATATTACAAATTACAACTGAAATTTAAATTATACTAAGGATAATTTATTTTATCTTTTCTCACTAAGTTATTTATCTAATGGGCAGGTTTCTTTAAAGTTTCTGGCTTACGGATAATATGGGTGCTAGTACTGGGTCAGGGTGTTGGCAGTTAAAGGTTAACATTTACTGCTGTAGTGGCTTGTTCACGAACCGATCCGAACCGATCGTGGGTCTGCTCGAGATCGGATCGAATTACAACCGATCGGATCGGTTCGGTTCGAATTTGGAAACCGAGCATAAAAGTTGTGCTCATGATCGGTTCGAATTTAAATCGATCGGATCGTTTTCGCTCGGTTTCGATCGGTTTTTCTCAACACGTAATCTGAATCAGAACCCGAACCCTTTGAGCCTGAGATCGAGCAGGAAAGACAACAAAAAAAATGGCCATCACAGTCGCCGACACCGACACCGGCGCCGGTAATCTGAACCGAGGCTATCGACGAGCCCCTCCTCTGTTCGCTGTTGCTGTGGTTCACCGGGAAAGCCAAAGGTCGCCGGAACAAAATAAGCAGATCCGAGCGGCACCGGTGATGTCGTGCCGGAGCTGTCTGCTGTCGTCGCGCATACTCTCGCCGGCGTGACGCCGGTTCTTCACGGAAGAGAGATCACGAGGGGTGGATGTGGTGTCTGGAGTCGAACGGAAATTCGTCGGAGAAGAACCAGGTCGATGTTTAAGAAGAAGGAGAGGGGAGTCACCGGCATCGGCTCCGGTCATCTTGACCAGTTGATCGAGAGGGAGAGAGAGGTACATGGGGGTGGGTGTTGAGTGGCTGAAGTGATGAAATGGGGAAAGGGGTGTTGTCTGCGTATGATTAGAATAGGGTAAGGAATGGAATGGGCTGGGCTAGTTATTTTTATGGGTTAAGGAATGGGCTAAGTATGATTGGGCTAGTTATTCTTATACTTGTATTAAATAAATATATATATATAAATTATTTAATAAAATTAATTCGAGCGAAACCGATCGATCGACGAGCGATCGGACCTATGCTCATGTTTGGATCGTTTTCAAATCGAACCGATCCGAGCGGCTCATTTACAAATCGAGCGTGAATCGAACGATCATTTTTCGAGCAATTTTCGAGCGATCGTCGAGCGATCCTCGATCGTCGAGCAGTTTGGACAGCCCTAGCTAACATATAGAGATTTGCCCATTATTCGTCTAATTCATCTTCCCATGGTGGGGTATCATCTGTTCCCTGAGTCTCTTTATTAATTATCACTTCTTTTGTTTGTGACTTCCTCATTTTCTCTTGACTTTTTCTAATAATCAAACTTATTTTCTTAATGGTAAGTGGTTTTTCATACTGTGCCTTACGAACAAATATTCCTTCCTCAGTATCTGCTGAGTATCTTGAGGAATTTGATTGGAATGAATTTCCTTTATCTTTTGGTGAATTATCTAATTGACGATAGATGTCCGAAATTCTTTGCTTACTCATACTGTAACTAACAAGTAGTCAGTTAAAAACACATAATCACAAAATAGTAATTAGGAAAATTAAGTATTTTTAAATACTTAATAGGCTTAAATCAGTGGCTCTGATACCACCTTTTTCTGTCACGTCCCCCGCCCCGGTTTGACCCGGTCCAGGAGCCGCGGGACAGAAATCCCGTGGTATTTATTAATTGAGTTGACAGCGGAAGATTTACAGGATCTTTTAAACTTGAAAATGCCTGATTATTTTATTTCATAATTCGGGATAAACCCCGTAATTTACAATAGAGGAATTTTTACTAGGAAATTCCCTGATTTATAAAACATGTTTATTTATTTTAACTGAGCCACCTCTTCAAGCTTGTTAGTGCTTCGTAGCACGTTTTCCTTGATTCACAGCAGGTTGCCTGAAACATGTTTTAAAAATATTTTATCAGCGGGGAAATACTGGCGAGTCACTCAATTTGATAAAACGACACATAGTTATAAATTACAGCATAAGAGCGATTACAATGGCTTCTATCTTATTTTTATATGGTGCCGTGTCACCTCCTGGTGACGATGGTCATACCACTATTGGGTCCTTTCACCCAAGTAGTGATGATTATCACTGTTAGGATTTATTAGCCTAACCGTGAGAAATTAGTAATGTGCACAATACCCCACTAGCCAGTGATTCAAGATAACCACGACTTAATCCCTGTAATTATAACTTTTGAAAATAAATGGAGTATTGTAAAATACTTTTGATAAAAGAGAATGACTCACATTGCAGATTTAAGCGGGCAGAGTTTAGCCTACTGATTAGCCTTGTAACCTAATTTAAATAACAATGCACACGAACTAGGTCAGTAACTAATACAGCATTTACGATAACTCACGAGATTAAAACCCTCACAACGAATGACAAAGTGCAATATTTAAACATCCATCGAATTCACGACGAATGACAAAGTATGGCCCTAATGTGGGCAGCACTTAAACATCCATCGGATAGTTTCAATCGATCGGACATTGAATCGTAGCAGCGATCGAGTTAATACCCTGTATCGTAGCAGCGCCTCCCTAATGTAATTTATGATTTTGAGCAGTATGCTTTCGTTTTTTTGAAACTGATTTTCGACACCAGTGAACAGGCCATGCGACAAGCTATTTATAGCTGAAATTTGGGTCTTACGCGGCCCGCGTAAGCCCCTTCTTAATCTTTACGCGGCCCGCGAGGAACCTTAGTCGTAGACTAGGGCTAGCGTGTCATCAGTAGTGCTGCCACGTGTACGCCATGTGGCCTGGGAACGCTTATCCGGTCAACAGAGATTTGATGCGGCCCGCGTAAGGGTCGGCTTATCCTTTACGCGGCCCGCGAGAGGACCAAAAATATGATTTTCTTGATTTTTCATGTACAGTAGGGTTTCAGGGGTCCGGGTTTTTATTTATGGGTTGTTTTGGGACATTTTTGAAGGTCCTTACAACTTTGGCTGCAAATATTGAGCCATTCTATTGCATTTTGGCTGCAAATATCGGTTACATTGTAATGCAATATTGGTTGGAATTTCGCTGTAATATTACACGCGATTGTAATGCACTATCAGATCCACTTTGGCTGCAAATATTGAGGCATTCTATTGCACTTTGGCTGCAAATATCGGTTACGACGTGAACCGTTTTGACGCGAACCGTTTCGACCCGTACCGTTTCGACGCGAACCGTTTCGAACCGTACCGTTTCGAACTCCTTTTGTGACTCCATTTTCGTGACCTAATAAAGGATCAAATTCATTCATGAAATCTGAAAAGAAATTTGTATCTTCTTGTGCTTCCCTCTCTTCTGTAGTAATACTACATCCCTCGAAATCCTTTTGTGACTCACCATAGTATTCAACAACTTCTTCTTGTTGAATGTTTGTACGAGTACACAACCTCGAAATCCTTTTGTGACTCTCCATTTTCGTCCAACTCTCTGAATGGTTGAACTGGGGTTTTGTGAAATTGGTAAACAGTCGTGGTATATGAAGTAAGTGAAGAGTTTTTGTGTAAAATGGCATTTTTGCCCCTCACATGAGTGGCACATGATAGAGAATAAGTCGTAAAGGATATGGAGTGTGCTTAATTTAGTCGTAATGGACATGGAGTGTGCATTTTATAGATAAAGGACAGAGGATGAAATTTGATAGATAACTAAAGGACAATTTGTGTAATTTTGTCTTCAATATAAAAAGTAGCAATTTAAGTAAACAACTATAATAATCGAATAAGCATATACAATAACGAGCCTATTGTAAATCTTTTGGGTTTTCATCTAGGTCCAATCACGAGAACCAAAATAAAAACAAAAAAGGCGATCTAGTGTTCCGGGTATGTCTAACATTATATTTTGTAAATTTTCATCGTAAAAGTAAGGGTAACTATGCATAACAGTAACAACGTTTCACATTTGTTTCATGTTTTTTCAATGTTACGCAATTACCAGGTTATGATGCCAACTTTTTAAGACAGAATCATTCTCTCCATTCTCAGTTTCTTACTGTTTAATTTTAAGCATTTTTTTTAACTGTTAATTTTAAAAGCTAATGAAAAAATCCAAACAGCTCGTATTTCAAACTGTCCCGCCATGAAAATCATCTGCTGGTTTGGGCTTGTGCCAAATTAATCAATTCCAGGTTTGAAGCGTCTGCCAAATCGAGCCGAATGATCCAAGTGTCTGCCTAATCGAACTGAGATTCAAGGGGTCACTCGCCTGCCAAATCAGTTACGTCAGTTTAACCTGAAATGGACTAGTGGATAGAAGGGTAAAAAATGAAAGTCATTACGACTTGGATCACATCATATTGTGTTTTATTGACGTGATCCAAGTCTTAATGATAAACTAGAAATTAAAATTAAAATTCAAATATCATTTGATCCAGCAATGAAGCAAACATTAAAAATACCAACATTTCAGCTACAAAACGCACCCCAAAAACAGAAACAGGTAAGGCATAGATCATTTAGATCGTTCAACTGTTCAAAACATATGCTTCAGAACTGAAACCGACCCCAAAAAGGTTCATTACAATACGAATCGATGAAGACACAATGACAAGATTGCCACTTGAAGACCAAACAAAACTGAAATGATAGCCAATCTGTGAACTGATATGTGTTTAAAAAATCCTCCGGTTTGACTTTGATTGATTGTTCCTGAATCTTGCGAGTTGGGAGACCGACTGATTGATCGGCTGTTCTTGAATCTTGTGAGTTTGAGAGATGGATTTGATTGTTCACATGATTTAGGTTTCAATAATTATTTTTCAGTTATGAAAAACAAGCCATTACATTCCACATTACCATGAAGACAATTACTATTCTCTAAAAAAAGACATGTTTATATTCATGCTTGCAAGCAAGAACACACTTGAGTTAAAGAAAAAAAAAACAATTAAAAGGGATAAAACACAGAAAAAAACCATTACAAGATGCCATGAATACATCTATGATGGACTGGCCAGTTGTTTTAGTTTGCCTTGCAACACCAGTGCTGCCTCATCTGCTATGCTTTTCTTCTTGCTTGTCACCTGCTTAAACAAACGCATTATTCATATTTCAAAGCTTTTCCACCATCTTGTCCGTCACCTTTTGGTTTTAAAAAGTGTAAGGCGCTCCTAGGATTTAGCCTTTTAATCACGTAAACCATTCATAATCTCCTATCGTTTTTATTTTTTACATGCCAGGACCAATTTTTACCCACATCCCTGAGGCATTTTCTAATCACCTTGAGCGCGCTTTTTAAACCCAAAACTTGTCACCCCTACTAATACGACATTAGTAGTATGAACATGGCAAAACCAAAATTTACACCTTATCCTCAACTTGAGGTCCGTAGAAGAAACATAATGCCCCATAGGCCGTTGATAAAAATGTAAGATGTATGTTGTGGTTCTTGTTCATTTTTCAATCTGCTTGCTTTTACATGGAAGTTAACAGAAAAGATTGTAACTGCATATCGCATCTTGTAAATGAAAATAGGTGGTATGTTGCTACACGTTACTTGTTCACCAAGATAAATTCTATAACGTCATAGAAACTGTGATATTGGTATTCGAGTTTATCAATGAATTTCCATGCATAGCATACATAGATATTCGATAGCAATTTACTTCCAACAAAACAAGCTACGTGATTCATTGAAAGAAAACATACCTCCAAAAGTTGGTCATAGTTTGATTTCAGCAAGTTGATTTTACGTTCGCAGTAGTCCTTCCCTTCCTCCATTGTTTTCTATTAACACATACACAGAGAGATTAACAAACAGAAGATATGTTTATTCGGCATTTGCAATTGATGTGTGAAAATCCCACAAAATAACTCTAACAAGGGTTTGGTTGCTGATCTGCCATATGGACAACGGTAATTTTGATATACTCATCTTTTTTAAATCAAATTCAAATGCTTATTTGGACATGTAATTTGCCTTACTGGTTTTGACTCATCAATGGTTCTTATGTGCTGAACGAGTGGCCATTTTCTTCTTGCTTTGTAAAAACAAATCTGAACAAAATGTTCTGCATCATTTTCACTTGCTTTTTAGGTTTGAGTTCAACAATTATTTGGTTTTATGGATTAGATTTGAAGGAGGTACTTTCTACAAGTAAAAAAAAGTTTTAGACACTAAAAGGTTTTAGATTTTTTAGGTTTCCCTATGTTTTCATTTCTAAATTTGAATGATCTGCTTTGTTTTTTGTTTATTTACTTGATAGAAATATATAAATAATAATAATAATAATAACAACAACAACAACAATGAATATTGAAGATGAGCGCAAATCCTAAGAATGCTTTGAAGAAGAATGATTACGGTGGTAAGCGTTTGAGCGTCTCTAACAGAGGTCCCATAACTTCCACTGGTTTCTGCCTTAACCAACTTGAAGGTCACATGCCCAACGTAAGTTTCGTTTTACTTGATCCTGTTAATTAGCTAGCAGGGTATTGGTGGGTCCCATAAGTTTTCTAATAACAGTTACCAAAGAAGATGAATATACTTTAAATACTCCTATTTAGATCAAGGTGGGCTCGGGATTGGCAATATTCGTGCTGCCAACTTGGCTCTATTGTCGAAGTGGCAAAACCTAGGCATCAAGCTTACCATCAACACTAATTTCCTCAATAGTCCTGGGAAAGTATCCCAGTGAGGAACTTGGAAAGACATTCAATGGACATGGACTAACTAAAAGAAGAGTAAATTACAAAAATCGTCCTTTATGTTGACAATAGATTGAAAACTATGTCCTTCTACCTTCAATAATTACGGAAAACGTACTCTAGGTTTACAAACCCTTGCACGCTATGCCCTTTGGCCAACTCAGTTAATTTTCATGGTTAAATCCGACCAAGCAAACCCTACAAGAGGGTATTTTGGTTATTTTACCCTAAATACTAAAATACTAAAAATAAACACTCACTCTCTCTCTGTACAAACTCTCTCTCTCTCTCTCTCTCTACAAACTCTCTCTCTCTCTACAATCTAGTGCAGCACCTCCGCCATCGCAACACCACGGCCATCGCAGCACCTCCGCCATCGCATCACCACCGCCATCGCAACACCTCGCCATCACACCACCACCACCACCTAACCTACACACCACCATTTTCATGGTTATATCTCCACCGCCACCACTAACCAGCCACCACCGCCCCCACAACTATCACCAGCCACCACCGCCACCACCACCATTTTTATCCCGGTTAAACCGTCTTATTGGTGTAGATCTTAGTCGGTTAATTAAAGGAGTTGTGGATTGTGGTTCTGCTGTGAGCTTTAGAGGAATCGAGTATATTTTCAGTAAAAAGCATTAAGAGGAGGATCCAACATTTTGACCAGATTCAACTTCAATTTGGGTATTTTACTTTTTTTATGAAATAATTTGGGCTTTTTACTTGCACAGCTTTTAGGAACTTTTGCCCCATGTGCTTAGGCTAGAAGCAGAGAAGTTTGATGATGCGTTTTGTCCACTATCTACAGCCTTTGCAATTTCTTTCACCCCATTCAATATTTGTACAACCTTTCAATTTCTTAGTCGATGATGGCTGTGTAGGTGGTGGGGCGGTGGAAATTTAACCATGAAAACATTGGTGGTGGGGTATAAATTTTATATGTTTTTTTTTTATAAAATTGTTTTATATAAATAATTGGTAAAAAGTCTACTTCGCCCTCAAATGGGGTCCACTTGGTCATTTTAAACCATGAAAATTAACTGAGTTAGGGCCAAAGGGCATAGCGTGCAAGGGTTTGTAAACATAGAGTATGTTTTCTGTAATTATTGAAGGTAAAAGACATAGTTTGCAATCTGGTGTCAACATAAAGGACAATTTTTGTAATTTACTCCTAAACTGTTGTTGTTGACTTTCTGAAAAGAAAGAAGGGCAATGGAAAAGAGACACATTTCTGGTTAAACAAATGAACAGCAGACGGGGCTTTCCTAAAATCTTTGATTTAGAGACTTAAAAAGCATGTTAGGTTCGTCTGGGAATTGGATGAAAGAGGGACCCAAATAGTGCTATGGAAAACATGGAGCTTCAGCAGTGTCAAAACTTAGCAACTTACTATGCAATTGTAAACTCGAGGGAGAAACTGTATTCGGTGGAAGATGAGTCAGGCACGCTCTCGGGAAAAGTTAGTGCCAATTTACATCAACTGAGAAGGCTTCAAGGGGATAAAGTGGCGCCATGTAAGCAACCATCGTTCACCTGTATCCTAACTCACAATCAAGGTGAATTGGAATGACCAGTGTATGTTAAATCATGGTTTCTAACTTAATCAAAACGTTCAAAGTTAGATTTGAGCCTACTTTTATATAACATTCAAGGTGAATATCTTTCCAAAGGATATGATATTTGCAAAGCCTAAATCATAATAAAAAACACATATAAGAAAAGCAGCAACATACCTCAATAAAATAACCAGTACCAACATCAACGAGAACTTTTTGGGCATCATCTAGGGTTCCAGGAACATAAAGAGAAGCCGTCAACGGGACCAGCATTTTCTTCCCTGTTTCAAAATCAAATAAAGTGCAAATTGAGAAAATCAATCGATACAAGTGAATGATGATTGATATAAATATATATGTACCTCGAGGTCGGAGAGATAGATCATTGAGAGCTGTAGAAGCGAGATCGAGACGAGTAGTGGCGGTACGGATGTTGTTGAGGCTGTCTTGAAGAAGATTGACTTCTTGATCGCTTTGTTCTTTGATTGCTTTTAGCTGCTCCACGCTCATCTTCTCCAGTTCTGCTATCATCATCCCCCTTGTCGCCATTGTTTCCCTGGCTTTACTCACTCAGAAACCCTAGCTAGAAAACCCACCAAGTTTTAGTTACCAAAACACTTTTACTTTGTCGGATTAGTGGCACAATGGAAAACCTAAATGAAGACCACTGGTACACACGTATTAGACTAGAAGGTATGGTGAGGCAAGGGTCTAAAGAGGATGGATCAAAAGGGTGGAAGATGGGGCTATATATATATTTATATATATATATATAGGGATGAGCAATTCGTTCCCGGTACCGGCACCAAACCGGTACCGGTACCGAATTTACCGAACCGGGTACTTTTTTGGTACCGATTCGGTACAGACTTTTAGCATTTCCGGTACCGGTATTTACCGGTTTTTACCCTTATATACCGGTACCGTACTGGTACTGAACCGGTACCGGTACCGAACCGTACCGAACCGGGTATATTCGGTACCGGTACCGGTACCCACTTTTGAGGATTTTCAGTACCGGTTATTTCGGTACCGGTTTTTACCCTTATATACAGGTACCGTACTGGTACTGAACCGGTACCGGTACCGAACCGTACCGAACCGGGTATATTCGGTACCGGTACCGGTACCCACTTTTGAGGATTTTCGGTACCGGTTATTTCGGTACCGAGCTCATCCCTATATGTATGTATGTATGTATGTATGTATGTATGTATAGGTATGTGTGTGAAGGAGGTGGCCCGGCTTGGGCGTCGGCTGGAGGACGGGGAAGACGGGACGAGGCATAGGGGGGCGATGTGGGGGTCCGGCGCCGGGGCTCGCCGAG
Source organism: Helianthus tuberosus (assembly GCA_030545235.1). Taxonomy (NCBI): domain Eukaryota; kingdom Viridiplantae; phylum Streptophyta; class Magnoliopsida; order Asterales; family Asteraceae; genus Helianthus; species Helianthus tuberosus. The sequence goes on along the minus strand of JARYGA010036549.1, from coordinate 28,864 downwards.
GCAGGGCCGGCCCCCATACCCTCCGGTCTTATGCAAAAATCAAAGGTAAATTACACTTTTCGTCCTTTATCTTTATATTAGATTACAATGGATAGCCTTTAACTTCAATAATTACAGTCACAATCCTTTATTTGAGAAACCCAATACACCTTTCATCCTTTAGCACTAACCCGGTTAATTTTAAACGCTAAGTTATATCATGTGCACCTCATGTGAGGGCATTTATGTCCTTTTTAACCACTGATTCATCTCACCTTATAAACCCCTCTTTTACCCTCCTTCCAAATTAGGGTGCCAAACCTGCAACCTGCAAGATTATGGATCAAGAATGTTTGGATCAAGAATGTTGTAAACTTTCATTCATCGAGAATACAACAACAACAACCATACCCAGTATATCCCAAAATAGCAGAACTATTCGTAGGGTCTGGGGGAGGTGGGATGTAGGCAAACCTTTCCTCTATCCTACGAATAGAGAGGCTGCTTCCTGAGAGACCCCCGGCTCCAAAACAACCAACAGGTATATATATGAAAGATGGATAAGTAAATAGCGTAGCAGTAGTCAGATAGATCATTAGCATGCACACATAGGCATAGATACAAGAAAATCATCATATGTTAACCTACCTAAAGTGTAAAAGAAAAGTAACTCCCCTTCTCAAAGCAAAGTTAGGGCACGTCTATACCCTCACCTACAAGTCCTTAACCTTAATCCTACGTCTCCACGAACTCCTATCCTGAACCATGTCCTCAGAGAGGTGCAACTCTACCAAATCTTTCCTAAGTCTTTCATCCCAAGTCAACTTGGGCCTGCCTCTACCCCTTCTTCCTTCCACCGTTATGGTTTCCACTGCTCTAACTGGTTCTGTTAACTGCCTCCTCTTCACATGCCCAAACCATCTCAATCTCCCCTCTTTTAACTTGTCTGATATACTAGCTACTCCTAACCAATCCCTATAAACCTCACTTCTTATTCGGTCTAACCTCGTGTGGCCACACATCCACCTCAACATTCTCATCTCCCCTACCTCCATCTTGCGCGCTTGAGTTTTCTTGATGGCCCAACACTCTGTCCCGTATAACATAGCCGGTCGAACTGCTATCCTATAGAATTTTCCCTTCAATTTTGTTGGGAACCTCCTGTCGCACAATATCCCAGTGGCTGCTCTCCACTTACACCAGCCAACCTGGATGCGGTGAGATACATCACTATCTATCTCCCCGTCCCTTTGCACAAAAGATCCTAAGTACTTGAACTTAGTCGTTTGTGGGACCACTTGACCTTCAATGATAACCTGAGTGTCCTCGTTGTCACCTGCACCGCTGAAATTACAATAAAGGTATTCAGTCTTAGACCGACTAATCCTTAAACCATTGCCTTCTAACGCTATTCTCCATTCCTCTAGCCTCACATTTAGGGTTTGTCTAGTTTCAGCAACTAGCACTACATCGTCCGCAAAAAGCATGCACCACGGAACTGTCTCTTGAATAGACTCGGACAACTCATCCAAGATAACCGCAAAAAGCAACGGGCTCAACGCGGACCCCTGGTGGAGTCCTACTTCCACGGGGAAGGACTCTGTATCTCCTACAGGCGCACGAACCCTAGTCACAGTCCTATCATACATATCCCTAATTAAGTCTACATACTTCCCCGGAACTCCCCTACCCTCCAAGCTTTCCCAAATCAGTCTACGTGGCACACTGTCATAAGCCTTTTCAAGATCAATGAAAACCATATGTAGATCTCGCTTTTTCTCCTTGTACTTTTCCATTAATCTTCGTAGAATATGAATCGCTTTCGTTGTTGTGCGCCCTGGCATGAAACCAAACTGGTTTACCGTAACCTGAGTTTCTCTTCTAATCCTAGTCTCAATTACCCGCTCCCAAAGTTTCATAGTGTGGCTTAGTAGCTTAATCCCTCTGTAGTTCTCACAACACTGGGCATCTCCTTTATTCTTATACAAGGGCACTACATCACTACTCCTCCACTGTTCCGGGATTTTTCCCGTTTTGAAGATAAGATTAAACAAACTAGCTAGCCATCGAACTCCATTCTCTCCCAAACACTTCCACACCTCTATCGGTATGTTGTCAGGACCAACTGCCTTAGCCCTTCCCATCTTCTTGAGTGTTGTCCTTACTTCTCCCATTGTAATACTCCGGCAATAACAGTTATTTCGTCGTCGTCCTTGAGTGTTGTTGTTGTTGTCCCTTTCTTGTTGGACTTCCTTCCCCCCCATTGAAAAGATTACAAAAATAGGTTTGCTATCTCAACTTAATGTCTGGTTCTTTTACTAGGACATGCCCATCCTCTCCCTTTATAAATTTCACAGAACCTAGATCCTGCTTTCTCCGCTCCCTAGCTTTGGCAATCCTGAACATGGCATGTTCCCCTTCGTTCGTCTCCAGGCGGTCATACATATTCTTATAAGCTGCGCTCTTTGCCTCCGCCACTGCCTTCTTCTCCTCCCTTTTGGCCTTTTTGTACCTCTCCTTCAGCCTCCGTCGCTCTTCCTCGACCGTGCACCTCAAAAGATCTCTAAAACCCTGTTGTTTAACCTTTATCTTGATCTGCACGTCCTCATTCCACCACCAGGTGTCTTTATGCCCGCTTGTCAATCCTGTTGTAAGCCCTAGCGTCTCCTCTGCCACCTGGGTAATGGAAGTCGCCATAGCCTCCCACAACCGGTTTGCGTCCCCACCCACCCGATCGGCTGTCATAGGGAGGTCTCTAAACATTGTAATCTTGTCTCCTTTCAGGCTTCCCCATCGTATCCTAGGTCGACCCTTCCTCTCCACCTCTGACACCTTTTTTCTCATACCTATATCCGCTACTAGCAAATGGTGTTGAGTCACCGTTGTCTCCCCTGGTATATGTAACACCCTTGTTATCATTTTACGGTTTTCGTATAGTTTAAGACCATAATCCTGTAATTACGGTTACAATTACTATGAAAAATACGGGTTATTAAAAACTTTTACAATTTAAAGTAATACAACATAAAGTGATTTAGTTCATCATTTAAGAATAACGACGAAAAAACTTGCGGAAGCTTCATTTTCGTGTGTTCGGTCCTTTGTCATCGCTTGATCTTCATCCGGGTACTCCAGATATCCACCTATGATCAAAACCAACATAGAAGTTAGTTTTGATAACTTAAATATAAGTTTAAATAAGTTCTACGCATCAAACTATCAATCAAAATAATTTTTTCGACTTTTATGTCTCCCGCGTGTCGCGAGAGACTCAACACAACATGTCGCGTGTCGCGACCCAGACAACGTTACCCGTCGCGAGCCGCGGGGGAAACCATTTTTCAGCAGGTCCGTATCTGGACCTACATTTTCTGCCCAGCTCTAGTTTTATCCAAAGTGCAAACTTCAATTTGCCATAACATTTTATCTACTTAACCGATTTACGCGATTCTTTTTCCTACACGTTCGAATTTTAATTCTCCATCTTATGGAGTTAAAACCTGATACTAAACTACTTCAAAAATTCAGATTTCAAGCTCTTGGCTTGAAATTGCTTTTTAACACTTTTGACCAAAAATATCGCTTGTAACAATAATTCTAAATATGCGTACCTGGCTTGAGTCACAGGATTGATCCGTTTAAATATCTTTCACTATTAATTTTTAATTAATACCAACACGAACCGTATGATATTTCCTGTAATCACAAAACTCAACAAGCGATCATCAATTAATATTGTCAAATGATCTTGCCAATGTCATTTGTCCCGTTTAGTCCGAATGACCATTTTCCATTATGAGATGATATCTAGTTACCATCTCGCCCTTTTACCCATTCCGGTTTACACCATAACGTAACGTTTCAAAATTTCTTATTAGTCTCATAACTAATTTACCAATTTACCCTTTTTTGCCATTGTTTATGATTTCTCACCATTGCACTTGTTCCGACTCATATTATTTGCGTCGGAACATTGTAATTCTATTACTAACTTTTCCTTATTCATTTTCAATACACACAACTGATGTATGCTAAAAAAAAGGGTGTAAGCTTTTACTTACCTTGCATCCATGCTACGCTTTTCTTTCCATACTCGCTCCGTTTGACCCGCTTCATCCACAAGCTTCCACCTAGCTTGTTAAGCGCCAAACTATTATCCAATGTTCACAAGGTGGTCAGATTAACCATAATTTAATATGATCTTCCACCTTGCAAATTTATATGCATTCATCCGAACACTTAATATAATCACGTTTTACACACAACCAAGTAGACCGCGATTTCATTTAGGCATTTCATATCACTGAAAATGGGCTGTTTTTGGTGACTTGTTTAATCTGTTTACAAGTCTTCAAAAATTATGATTTTTTTATGTGGCGTACCTATCGGAGGGTTAGGCCGTGTGTTAAAATTTCAAGATCTAACTCTTTACCAAAAATTCGTAAAAATTCATTTACTAAGCTGCAATCAGATTCGTCACTTCTGACTGCAGCTTACGGAAAAATTCATTTAAAATTCCTCGTTTATCCGATTGACGAAATTTCAATTGGAGATTCTTTTAATCACTTAAAACTATCTACAGTAAAAATTTGAGATCATAACTAAATCCCTAACTTGAGTTATGACATTCGTAATGGGCTGCAAATTCTGCCAGAAAACGCAGCTTGAACCTTCGATACGGAAAAATTCATAAAACGCTCAATTTTCGTCGAAAAAATGTGATTCCAGTGGGGTCTTAAAGATATTTCCTGGAATTACATTTTAGAATCAAGAAACACATGTTTTTGTCACGTTTTGTCCACGTTACAGCCAATACAAGTCGGCTTTAAATTCTGACCAGAAGCTGTTTGAATTCAGCTTTCAATTAAAACATGTTTATGACATTATAGCACTATCTTTAGCAAATCAGAACCCTAAAATCATCACATGCACGAACTTAGCATCAACAATCTGAATTTACTTCATGGTGATCATGAATTCACAAGAATTAGACCTAATTTCATCATATACTTGTCTAGGGTTTGTTCCTAGACACTATATTGTTCCTATATCATATACATAACAAACATGCATCAACAATTTCTGAATTCTCTAAGTTAATCAGAATTTCAAGTAGTGATTTTCTATCAAATTTCACATACCTTATGATCTCCTTGCAATGGGGATCACCAATCTAAGCTCAGATTTCGTTTTGGGATGGATTTGAGCCTTCAATTTGTGAATTTTGTGCAAGTTAGGGTTTGTGGGAGAAACCTGGTCGCTCCCCTGCGTTTTGTACGAACCAGTGTTTGGTGTATTTTTGATATTAATATGTCAAGTTTCACACTTGACAACTTTAGTCCCTCCAATTTCGTTTTTATTTTATTTTAAGTGTTTAACCCACTCATAAGTCACTATCTAACTAGGTTAGAATTATTCCTAGTTAGTTTATTTTGCTTATTTGCCGACATCATATTAGTAATAAAAGAATTTATATTTTCGGGGTGTTACATCACAGTTTATCACCTAAATTCATATTACTTAACTAGTTTAATTATTCCTAGCCAACTTAGTAGGTTCGGGAAGTTAAAAACCCGTTTTTTTAAGTCCCGTTAACTCGGGCTCCTTATGAAATTTTGTCTTCTCAAGTCGTTTGCTCTCTTTTTATTTATTATTAGGCTTATTTATTTGAATCCTAATAATTTCAGGGTTAATCTTTTCTGCTAACGGTATTCTACCCGCTCTTTAGTATTAACGGGGTTTAATTACCAAACCCGTTTTCGGGGTGTTACAAGTCTACCCCCCTTAAAGAGGTTTCGTCCCCGAAACCTTATTTACGTATTTCTTTTAATTTAGACTAAACGAACTTAGTTTCGTTTTCAAGATATTCATTCGTTCCTTTCGATCTAACGTTTTAATTTATATTGACGCGTACGTCTTTCATGTGTAAGGCCTCGCGGGCCGTTATTTTTAGCTTATATCCTTTATCTTTATCGACCGAGTTGTCACTTGACCACTCATTCGCGTTAGTCTTGCTAATCTGTTTTATCCCGCGCTTGTCTTATATTAACAAGCGCTTGGTATTTGTCATGACACTATCTTGACTTCGAATAGTTTTATCGACTAGACTAATTAGTCGTCGTCACTTAATATCTCGTCACCCGGGTATACTATTTTGCCATCTCTGGCCTCATGTGTGTTTAAGATTTTCTAATTCACCTCATACCACTTATGTTTTGTTAAAACGTTGCTTTTGACTAAAACTAAATTTTTAGTTTACGTTTCCTCTTTGTCTTACGTCTTCCCTCATTTCTAGGAATGTTACTTCCGAGGATCTATTCCTTTTTCGCTGTCATTTCGATAATGACTTCTCCCTTTTTGTGACGTAACACAATTTAAAAAAAATTGTGGATTCTTTTGTCAATTTATCCGTTTAAATGTTTAGTGAAATTCTTCACTTTCGTTAACCAGACTCCTCGTGATCTCTTTGCTTTAACCCGTTCGATTAACTTAGCGAAACCTATCGCTTTTATACTAACGTTACTTTTCATTATTATTTTACGCGAGAAGTTGCAACCGTTTTCCTCGCTTTACTATATTGACCCGTAGGTTCCTTCGCATAGCCTCGCAGGCTTTTTCCTTAGATTTCCACCCTCTAAGGTAAAACCCCATCAATTCGTTTCTTTCTATTCGTGATCTGAGGGTCTTTTGGTTCCGTAGACTTAACATTAATTATAATCCCGTAGGTTATGATGATCTCGTAGATCATATTTTATTCGAATCCTTATTCAATTGTGTGTGTGTGTATATATATATATATATGGCGTCAAGGCACCCCTTTTTATGTTTAGAATTATTCAATTTTGCTTTTTGTATTTCTTTTGACCTTGACCGTAGTCTAAGGCTACATTTGTTTTCTTTCGAATTATCTTTCTGACTTTATGACTTCTAACGTCATTTACACGTCGGTTTGTCCTACACTTACCATTACCCGGTTCTTACCTATGCTTCTTTACGACCCGTTACCCGGGTTCTTTATTATTTCGCGCTTCCATTATTCGGTTTGAACTTACTTGCACTATCAAGCTTTTATACTTTATTTATCTCATTTGACTTATTCGTGTGAGATTTCCTTACTCATGAACGTCAAACTTCGTTCTTTATTCGACCCGTTCAACTTTAAAATAGTTGAACGTAGTTATCAAAATTTCTGTTTGCAAATTCTCATCGTCTTTTAGTCATGACTCTTAATCCGAGTCCTTTGGCTTTCTATTTCGCGTACCCGTCTCTTGGTTTACGCATACTTTCAAAATCCTACCCATCTATCGGGTATCTCTACCGAAGTTATCATCAAGTAACCATTCTTATATGGTTTTAGACATCATCTTAATTTATTTGATAGTCTTAGGGAAATCCATTGCTTTTATTTAGTCAAGTCTTTTATTCTTTTATTCTACCCCTTTGACTTGTCTGTGTGAATTTCGTCACTTATGACAGTCAAACTTTATCTTTATGCCTTAGCATTCTCATTAGTTGGTTTGTATTTTCATTTACTGTAATCTTTGTCCCTTCTCTTGGGCTCATTATTCTAACGTAATACACTCCCTGGCATCCGACTTGCGTTTACGTTTACTATCAAACATCTTACTTGTTTGACTCATTTGGGTACCATTTAAGTTAATCCCATTCACCCCGTCCTTACTACATCAGAAGTAAATGTGTCTGCTACAAGAAGTTCATGGTATCATATGCCACTACTTACTTGTCCAGAGTAAGCGATCAACACATGATACACATGACCTTTTTGTAGTTTTCACATCACACCCCATGTAAGTAACGCCCCTATTTATTTCATATCTCTGATTTCATTTTAGTAAAACTTTATTTAATTGCAAAACAACAATCATTAGTTTTACTAGTTTTACTTTTGTACATATAAAATGTTTTTTTTATTGAACTATTATATAATCACATTCGTTAATGTGATCGCTACTTTTCTCAATAACATTATATTGAGAGTTTTCCACTTGGATAATTACCCCCCGTCCAAGTTTCCATATGAACTAATCATGTTATTTCTTTGTTATTCATCATCGTGAATAACACATGTTTCTATTAAGCTTCTCTTGGAAACATCATCCTGAATAGATATCCTATTCAGGTTTTATTAGATATATGCAACCGTCTTTCCCTACGTGTTTGTTGCATATTACTACTTATACGATTAAATTTAAAAGCGTGCACCTGGTAATGCTTGCCTTTACGGGCTTCTCTTGTCGTTATCTTTGTTCGCGATCGTCACGCGATTTAGGTCCTTGATGAATATGCTCTGCTTGTCATACCTCGGAACGTTCCTCCGTCATATCCGCAATTCATTCAACTCTCATCACCTTCAGATGCGAGTGTCCTTCAATTAAAACATTCACAAAAGTTAGTCATGTCGACATCAATAATTGCCCGTATTATAATATGAGGCTTTCTGGTATACATGTCAATGCACGTAATTTCGTTAACTATATCGATTCTTGATCGATTTAATTGAGGTAACGCGTATTATACGATAACCCTTTGTGTTGTTCACAACACTTTAATCATACTAAACCATTAACATACTTGTACTTACCGGATTTGTGATCAAGCCTCGAACCGAACACACTTACTCTTTTAACCTTGAGCTCTGATTACCAACTTGTAACACCCTTGTTATTATTTTACGGTTTTCGTATAGTTTAAGACCATAATCCTGTAATTACGGTTACAATTACTATGAAAAATATGGGTTATTAAAAACTTTTACAATTTAAAGTAATACAACATAAAGTGATTTAGTTCATCATTTAAGAATAACGACGAAACAACTTGCGAAAACTTCATTTTCGTGTGTTCGGTCCTTTGTCATCGCTTGATCTTCATCCGGGTACTCCAGATATCCACCTATGATCAAAACCAACATAGAAGTTAGTTTTGATAACTTAAATATAAGTTTAAATAAGTTCTACGCATCAAACTATCAATCAAAATAATTTTTCCGACTTTTATGTCTCCCGCGTGTCGCGAGAGACTCAACACAACATGTCGCGTGTCGCGACCCAGACAACATTACCCGTCGCGAGCCGCGGGGGAAACCATTTTTCAGCAGGTCCGTATCTGGACATGCATTTTCTGCCCAGCTCTAGTTTTATCCAAAGTGCAAACTTCAATTTGCCATAACTTTTTATCTACTTAACCGATTTACACGATTCTTTTTCCTACACGTTCGAAATTTAATTCTCCATCTTATGGAGTTAAAACTTGATACGAAACTACTTCAAAAATTCAGATTTCAAGCTCTTGGCTTGAAATTCCTTTTTAACACTTTTGACCAAAAATATCGCTTTTAACAATAATTCTAAATATGCGTACCTGGCTTGAGTCACAGGATTGATCCGTTTAAATATCTTTCACTATTAATTTCTAATTAATACCAACACGAACCGTATGATATTTCCTGTAATCACAAAACTCAACAAGCGATCATCAATTAATATTGTCAAATGATCTTGCCAATGTCATTTGTCCCGTTTAGTCCGAATGACCATTTTCCATTATGAGATGATATCTAGTTACCATCTCGCCCTTTTACCCATTCCGGTTTACACCATAACGTAACGTTTCAAAATTTCTTATTAGTCTCATAACTAATTTACCAATTTACCCTTTTTGCCATTGTTTATGATTTCTCACCATTGCACTTGTTCCGACTCATATTATTTGCGTCGGAACATTGTAATTCTATTACTAACTTTTCCTTATTCATTTTCAATACACACAACTGATGTATACTAAAAAAAGGGTGTAAGCTTTTACTTACCTTGCATCCATGCTACGCTTTTCTTTCCATACTCGCTCCGTTTGACCCGCTTCATCCACAAGCTTCCACCTAGCTTGTTAAGCGCCAAACTATTATCAAATGTTCACAAGGTGGTTAGATTAACCATAATTTAATATGATCTTCCACCTTACAAATTTATATGCATTCATCCGAACACTTTATATAATCACGTTTTACACACAACCAAGTAGACCGCGATTTCATTTAGGCATTTCATATCACTGAAAATGGGCTGTTTTTGGTGACTTGTTTAACCTGTTTACAAGTCTTCAAAAATTATGATTTTTTATGTGGCGTACCTCTCGGAGGGTTAGGCCTTGTGTTAAAATTTCAAGATCTAACTCTTTACCAAAAATTCGTAAAAATTCATTTACTAAGTTGCAATCAGATTCGTCACTTCTGACTGCAGCTTACGGAAAAATTCATTTAAAATTCCTCGTTTATCCGATTGACGAAATTCCAATTGGAGATTCTTTTAATCACTTAAAACTATCTAAAGTAAAAATTTGAGATCATAACTAAATCCCTAAATTGAGTTATGACATTCGTAATGGGCTGCAAATTCTACCAAAAAACGCAGCTTGAACCTTCGATATGGAAAAATTCATAAAACGCTCAATTTTCGTCGAAAAAATGTGATTCCAGTGGGGTTTTAAAGATATTTCCTGGAATTACATTTTAGAATCAAGAAACACATGTTTTTGTCACGTTTTGTCCATGTTACAGCCAATACAAGTCGGCTGTAAATTCTGACCAGAAGCTGTTTGAATTCAGCTTTCAATTAAAACATGTTTATGACATTATAACACTATCTTTAGCAAATCAGAACCCTAAAATCATCACATGCACGAACTTAGCATCAACAATCTGAATTTACTTCATGGTGATCATGAATTCACAAGAATTAGACCTAATTTCATCATATACTTGTCTAGGGTTTGTTCCTAGACACTATATTGTTCCTATATCATATACATAACAAACATGCATCAACAATTTCTGAATTCTCTAAGTTAATCAGAATTTCAAGTAGTGATTTTCTATCAAATTTCACATACCTTATGATCTCCTTGCAATGGGGATCACCAATCTAAGCTCAGATTTCGTTTTGGGATGGATTTGAGCCTTCAATTTGTGAATTTTGTGCAAGTTAGGGTTTGTGGGAGAAACCTGGTCGCTCCCCTGCGTTTTGTACGAACCAGTGTTTGGTGTATTTTTGATATTAATATGTCAAGTTTCACACTTGACAACTTTAGTCCCTCCAATTTCATTTTTATTTTATTTTAAGTGTTTAACCCACTCATAAGTCACTATCTAACTAGGTTAGAATTATTCCTAGTTATTTTATTTTGCTTATTTACCGACATCATATTAGTAATAAAAGAATTTATATTTTCGGGGTGTTACATCACAGTTTATCACCTAAATACGTATTACTTAACTAGGTTAATTATTCCTAGCCAACTTAGTAGGTTCGGGAAGTTAAAATCCCGTTTTTTTAAGTCCCGTTAACTCGGGCTCCTTATGAACTTTTGTCTTCTCAAGTCGTTTGCTCTCTTTTTATTTATTATTAGGCTTATTTATTTGAATCCTAATAATTTCAGGGTTAATCTTTGCTGCTAACGGTATTCTACCCGCTCTTTAGTATTAACGGGGTTTAATTACCAAACCCGTTTTCGGGGTGTTACAGTATAACCTTGCAGTCCCTCCACCATCGTCGATCTTCTCTCCTCATCAAGAGATAGTCTATTTGTGTGTTACGCCCCCCGCTACTAAAAGTGATCAAATTAGAAACTTGTTCCTAAAAAACGAGTTTATAATACCCTGGTCATGGGCCACTGCGAACTCTAGAAGGTCCCTCCCAGGCTCATGCCTATCACCAAAACCAAAACCCCCGTGTACCGACTGAAAACCATTATTGTCCTCACCTATATGGCCATTAAAGTCACCACCTATAAAAATCCTCTCCTCCCTAGGTATGGCCCTTACTACGACATCTAAACTATCCTAAAACTCTCTTTTCTCCTGATCTCCTAATCCCCCATGAGGCGCATATGCGCAAATCACAGCCATTATCTCCTCACCCAGTACCAATCTCAACATCATAATCCTGTCGTTGTACCTTATCACTTCCACTACATTTTTCTGCAGTTCACTAGTCACTAGAAAACCCACTCCGTTCTTAGCGCCATCAGACCCTGAATACCACAACTTATACCCATTGCATTCTGCCCCTCTATGCCCCTTCCACCTAGTTTCTTGTAGACACGCTGTTTGAACCTTCCGCCGTTTAAGCACATCCACTAACTCTAGCAACTTACCACTAAGAGATCCTACATTCCAAGAAGCCACACGTACATTATACCCCCTTTTGTCCCCTTTATTAGCACCCCTCTTTCTTGGACACGGTCTTAAGGCATAATTGCGACTCCCACCGTCTATGGTTCCTAAATAACACAATATCACAGTACACCAATATAAATACACAACAAGCCCCACACCCAACAATAAACAATGTTATCCCTGCAAAACTAATAGAATATGTATACAAATTTACACACAAGTACTCAAAACAGAAAATTCACCCAAGGTCCACGTAACTGTACTATATCAGCAAGCAAATGAGCGAGACAAACAAGCACACATAAACTCAATATTGCTACTGTATGAAATGGAACCATATAATTATCAAACCAAACGATGCAAAATCAACGTATAACTGAACCGAGGGCCCCAATTTTACCAAATCAGTATCAATTTTAAAACCATAAAAAAAATCGCACGGTATGATAAAAGAGGGGAAACAGGAAATTAAACCTAGAAACTTCTACACCAATGACTAAAGATACAAAATTCAATGAAAACGATGTGAAATAAACATATAAGTGAGCGAAAAGCCTCAGTTTTTTCCTTGTGAGATCACCGGAAACTTACCGGCGGTGGCACAAGTGGCGGCAGAAGTCGGTGGAGATTTGAGAGTATATGAGATTACCCAAAATAACTTACCGGCGATGGTTTGTGGAGATTTGAGAGTAGAAGAGATACGAGCCTTCCCGGAAATCAACGATCAACGGTTGCTTACCCGGATTTGGAGAAGATTCCGGCCGGCGAAACTGGGATTCCGGTGTAAAAAATGAACGTTGTTTATTTGTTCAAATAAATAGTGTTCATTCATCGAGAATCTAAACTTCAAAAGCAGCACAAGTTTATTTGGTCATGTGTTCAAAAACCCTTACCAGCCCCACGTTCAAAATCAGTCTAACACTTCTCCCCTCTACAATCCACCACCACAACTTCGGCACCACCATCATCGTAGCCGCCACACAACCATAACCTGCAAATTGTCGGCAACACCACCCTATCTGACCCACCTTCTCCCCCTATTCAACTCACTCGCACTTTCAGTGTAGATCTTTTCCAAACCAGACGGCGGCGAAGAAGGAGGTCGGGTTTTCCGGCTATTCAACTAAGGATTTAGGGTCGAACAGTAGGTTTCAAAAGTGGTTCGACTAGCTTACTCTGTTCAGATCTAGGGTTACGACAGTGGGTTTCAAGAGATCTGGCTTTGTCAAAGTTGGTCAAGGCAACCGGGAACATGAGATGGTAGCAGTTAAGGGTTTTTGAAACTCGATCGGACGGCGACAGTTTGGTTGTTGTATCTAGCTCCTTTGGCTGGCAACATCTAAATATAAATTGCAAAGGGCAAGAATTGGGTTAATTTGTATGTGATGAAAATTCAAATATTACGTATGATGCCATTTGTATTATGTATTTTAGAAAATAACGAAAACAATTTGATGATAAAGTGGTTATGTGTCACACCCTGACTTTTGCGAAAGCGTGATTATGTGTGACTTGCTTAATATCATTGCATTCAACCATAACAAACAACTATATGATAAAACCATGATGTGCATCCATAATTAAGTTTCAAAATATTACAACCATTATTGTTCAACCACAACCAAGACTTCAAGTTCAGAGTACATAACAACCCAAGTTTTAAGTTCCATACTGGACTTAACAAAAGACACTTTTAAAAGCTAGGCTTTGAACTATGTATCTTATCCAGGATAAGATACACAATCCAAACCCTTCGACACTGGATGACATCTTTTATTTTGAAGACACAACTTGAGATTCTTAAACGCCCACCAGATCCATTTCAATTCCCTGAAATACATGTAGTTTGAAAACATCAACAAAAGTTGAGCGAGTTCATGTGTTTTGTATGTGAGCTCGTAATAAACTTTCTAACCATAGTATGTATGCATTTGTAAACCGGTATGAAAGCAACAAGGAAAACAGATCAATTAATGGTTTGCAAGGCCATTAATATGTGTGCAACGGCGTAGGAAGGCTCAAACCTAGCGGAGTTGTACCAGGCTTCCTGCTGGAAGGCATAGTCACCACTTTCGGCCACTTCCGGCCCAGGGGTGGGGCTCGCAACACCCAAATAGATCTATCACTCATGTCCTAGTAGGATTCCCATTACCACCACGGTTTCCATTACCGTTACCATTTCCGCTTTGTCCTCCATTTCCACGACCGGTTCCATACCAACATGTTTCCTTAGAATGCCCAATCTTTCCACAAGTCTCACACTTCGTATGTCTGCATCGTCCAGCATGATGAAATTGGCAAGCATCGCATTTTGGTAAGGTTCCCATATAACCTTTTCCCCTTAAGTCAGTGTTTGCAGCGCCAGCCCGAGCCTCGGCTGGCTGGTTGGTGTCTCTTCTCTTATTGGCATTGTTGTTGTGATTCGCCCGAGTACCCTTCTTGAAATTGGTAAACTTTCTTTTGTTCTCCCCAGACGACTCCACGTGAATCTCTTTCTTCTTGGCCTCAGAAATCGAGAACTTTCTCAGACGGATTGCTTCCTCAGTTAACGCCACGCTCAAGTCAATTGCTTCAGATATGGTTGGAGGCTTGGATGCTGTCACCATTCTTAGAATCTGAGGTGCCAATCCCCAGATGAAACGTTCTATCCTCTTAAATTACGGTTCCACCAAATAGGGAACAACTCGCGACAAGTCATGAAATCTCTGAACATATTCTGCTATCTTAGGACCATCCATTTTCAAATTCCAGAATTCAGTTTCCAACTTCTGGATTTCTGCCCGAGAACAATACTTCTTACGCAGCAATTCTTTCAGCTCATTCCATGTCAAAGCATATGCAGCAGCCTCACCCAACGTCTGAACCCGAAGGTTCCACCATAACAGAGCCCCATCTAGAAACAGTCCAGAAATGTACGTGACCTGATGCTCTGGTGCACATTTACTCATCCTTAGAACAGAATCCGTCTTTTCAACCCAGTGCACAAAGGCTACGACACCCCCAGTGCCATCGAAATTCAGGGGCTTGCAGTCCAAAAACTGCTTATAGGTGCAGCCTGTACACAAGCAACATCATTCACAGAAAGCATTAGCTAAGCACACTTGGAATTGTCCGAACGTATTGTAATGTGTCTTAGGTGACTAAACATTACCGTTAGGTGGGTTATTCCTGAGGTACCCCCGCTGTGTTCGGAGCGAAGGGCCTCGTGCTATGCGATGGCCTGCGAGATGCGCTCTTGTAATTCCGCCTCTGTAGTCGGCAGAGGGTTGTTGGTATCGGTGTTCCTCCGCGGCGGCATCTTTCTTCTAGGAAAAGATCAGATAGGTCAGGTCTTATTCGTTAAATAAGTAAATAGTTGTCTACAGGTCGTACATACATATATATAAGCAATCACCATATCAAGCAATTATGCAACAACAAAATCATAGCACAAACACGTAAATCAGCAAAGTGTTTAGTGAGAACATGACGATTGAGCTTTCATTAATTACCGACCACAGTTACATTGTTTACAAAGTGTATTACATCAAAAGGGACATAGGGTCACACTACCCTTGCCCAATAAGTCCATCAACATACAAAAATCACATGGTCAAAAGTGGTCTTTAAAAGGCTTCACAATCTCGACTCAATAGTAGTGCTCTCACCAAAAGTAATGCAATCTGCATAAGACCAAAAACCTACTGTGCTGATGGTGGAGGAGGAGGAGGAGGGAAGAAAAGCAAACTGCGAACATGTGCGAGCTCCTCCTCGAGCTCATACACACGACGAAGCAAGTAACTGATCTGTTGCTCGACAGTAAGGAAACGAGCATCAAAACCCTGAATGGGTGTAGGAGCAGCAGATGGATGTGCAAAAGGGGATGACGATGAATATGGAGGAACGAAAGTAGACTGACAGGGACAAGATGGAGGACGTGGAATCAGCTCAAGCTCCAAAACTCTGCGACTCAAAACCTGAAACTGTAACTGCAAAGACAAAAGCAACTCATCCCGTGTGTAGTCAACAAAATGGGAGGGATGATAGGGGTCTGAGATAGGCATAGAGTATGGTGGGAACCATCGGAATGGCTCGTCAAGCGGTGTAGATGTGAAGGGAGCAAATGGTGCAGTCTGAGAAATCAGAGGAAAAGCTGCTGTAGCAAAAGGATCGTAGCTCGGGTGTTGGCCCGACGTACCTTCCCCTGGACGGGGTGCAGGGATGTCCTATAAGAAAATAATCAGCAAATCAGTGCGGTGGACATCTGACTCTACAGGAGGGAGAGGAGTAACGTCAGCGGGTGCGGGTGGAGGAATAAATGGCTCAGCAAGAGGAAAGTCAGCAGGTGCAGGTACCGGGTCTGGAATAAGTGTTGCAATGTCTTGTAAACCAAACGGGACATGGTCGGGATCAAGAATCGGCTCAGGGTCAATAGGTGCATCATCAGGCTGACCAAAATGAATAGGGTCCAGCTCGGGGACATGCTCGGGGTCGTGCGGAGGTGTGGGGTCACGAGCAGGAGATGGTGCAGCAGACATAGCAGTGTCATCGTCGGAATCGGTAGCAAAAAGCTACAATCCGGCCGCCCGTAAAGCTGAAGAAGTCACAGACTCAAAGGAGTCCGAAACCTAATGAAGACTGGAATGAGAAGATATCTCAATGACAGGAACAACAGGAGATGGGACAGCTACAACATCCTTATCTATCTCCCCATTGCCCTGGGTGTCAACTGGGGGACCATCTACAAACAAATCGACATCGTCATCGAACAAGTCATCGAAAGGCCAATCCTCGGGAGGAATGACCACAAGAGGAACGGGATCGAGGATCGGAGGCACGATGTGCTCACCATCGGGGTGACCAATGATGAGGTGATCATGGACTGGAGCGGGAATGTCAAAAGGATCCTCGTCAGGGAAACCATCAGCAATAGGTAAATCATCGCCAAAGTCTGGTAGTGCGAACGGCTGGAAGTCGTCCTTGTCCTCGGATAGCATGTCAGGATCACTCTCAGTGTCTGACGTAAATATCTCTGGCTCGGGTATAACCTCGTCACTGCCATCGGGTCGTGGGCATCGGATAGCCCACTCTCGGAAGATGACATGATGCCTGTAACATAACAGTCATAACATGTGCACATATATTAACCACTATCACTTAGTATGCAATCAAGACAATTATCACTTAATCATGTATTCACATTATCCTTCATGAAACTTTTTCTATCTTTCCTAGTCTACCCCATGCAAACTTAAACCACCATTGTGACCTTGCAATCGTGTTTCTTTTCTTTCCTTTTCTAAAACGTTTGTTCCATGGATCTGGGCGTTGTGTGTATATGCAACGAAAAATATGTTGTAAAAATATTTTCATGGGAGAGCCCTAATGATTGTAGTCTAGACTCGAGAAGGAATCCTAGTTCGCTACAATCAAAGCTCTGATACCAAACTGTCACACCCTGACTTTTGCGGAAGCGTGATTATGTGTGACTTGCTTAATATCATTGCATTCAACCATAACAAACAACTATATGATAAAACCATGATGTGCATCCATAATTAAGTTTCAAAATATTACAACCATTATTGTTCAACCACAACCAAGACTTCAAGTTCAGAGTACATAACAACCCAAGTTTTAAGTTCCACACTGGACTTAACAAAAGACACTTTTAAAAGCTAGGCTTTGAACTATGTATCTTATCCAGGATAAGAAACACAATCCAAACCCTTCAACACTGGATGACATCTTTTATTTTGAAGACACAACTTGAGATTCTTCAATGCCCACCAGATCCATTTCAATTCCCTGAAATACATGTAATTTGAAAACATCAACAAAAGTTGAGCGAGTTCATGTGTTTTGTATGTGAGCTCGTAATAAACTTTGTAACCATATTATGTATGTATTTGTAAACTGGTATGAAAGCAACAAGGAAAACAGATCAATTAATGGTTTGCAAGGCCATTAATATGTGTGCAACGGCGTAGGAAGGCTCAAACCTAGCGGAGTTGTACTGGGCTTCCGGCTGGAAGACATAGTCACCACCTTCGGCCACTTCCGGCCCAGGGGTGGGGCTCGCAACACCCAAATAGATCTATCACTCATGTCCCTCGGTCCTTATACAAGGATTAATGGTCTCAAGTGTGCGCCTACCCATTCACATGATCTAATAGTTCATTCCTTAGCTAACCATACCATTTGTAAACGTTTGTAAACATTTGTAACATGTATTTCACCCCCGAAGTTATGAAACTGAAAACAGTTAAAAGAAAAGGGGGACATGAACTCACTGTCTTGCGTCTCGAAATCCTGTGTAACTCAAAGCTGCTACTCGTTCACACGACTACCTACAAACTTGCTAAGGTGTATTAGACGGATGGGTCGTGCCTTGACTTTAGTCTTAATTAGTATCTTTGAGTTACGCTTCTTCGTGTCTTAATATTATCCCAAAGTATATAATTTTTTGCTAAAATAATAAATATTTTAACTTAAATTATATTTAATAATTTTGGAATATTAGTTAAAATAATATATTTTAACTTGACACATTTATATATTTATACATGTATATCTTCCCCAAGGGTGGGTGTATTCATACTTATATTCTTAAACTTGTATATTTTTGCCAAGTATCGGCGGTGTATTCTGTAGGATCGAGATTCGATCTAAACGAGTCTATCAGAAGAGTTCTAATCCATATCAAAGGCGGAATTCAATGATACGGACTTGATTACAGCTTGATTCACTCTTTAATTGTCTTGTATATTGATATAACACTGTTACAGATTAAACGACACGTCGGCAGCACTTCGGTACCAGAATCAGGAATTGTTACAAATGAACTGGCAGCTCACCTATTTATAGGCATGGTATTTCGTACGAAATGGATTCTTCCATTTCGTGCGGAATGGTCCATCACACCCAGATTTCTCTAAACTAGTCTACCGAGCTCCATTCTATCCAATCTAGACACAAGACTCGATACAAGACGAAGTCGACAAACATATGCACCAACAGACTCCCCCTTGGATGTTGACAAAATCTTCAGTGTCGAGTCTTCGGCATGACACGTCTTCAATCTTGACCTGTCTCTGTGTATCTGACAGTGTAAGCATCATTCAATCTCTTTCTTTTCCAGAATCTTAAACTGGCTTTCAATCATCCAAACTCCCCCTTGAATGTTGATCTAACAATCTTCAATAAACTTTCAGGATCAGAAGCTGGCTCTTGCATCTTCAGACTCCCCTTTAAGTTGTTCCGGGATCGCAATCTGACATTGCATTTCCACAGGTTCAGGTCGTCTCCTGGCTTTTTATAGCAACAGGATCAGGAACCTGGTTTAAATCTGCATATTTTCAGGAGTTGAAACCTGGCTGCTTCTGCCTGCACAAACTCCACCTCAAAGTAAATTTCACAAATTTAACAATTTGACAAATTTATAAATCACTTGCAGAGTTGCAGGTATCGAACAAAATGATTTAACATTTTAAAATCTTTGATGACCACTAGTAAGAATAACATTCAGATTTGACAATTTCATTTTTTTAAATCTTTTCTCATTTCAAATAAACTTTCCCAAACCATTTGTTCATCATGTTTAGCACTCGAAATTTTGAAAATCGGCTTTTCATCATCAGTTGTCGAAAATCTTTTTGAATTTTTCAAAAATTTATGCTAAAACACTCTGAAAATCTTTTTGAATTTTTGATATTAATGAAATGCAGTAAAGAAATATTTACAAGCAATATTTTTGCGAGTTTGTGTAAGAGGATCATATCAGTTTATAAGACAAATCACTAACATCGTTAAGCTTTAAACATTTTAAGTTCTAAACAATTCACTTAGATTGTCAGTATACTGATCCACTTAAATTTTCACACAAAGTTCAATTGTTTCGAGATACGAGATTAATGTTTAGGTTTATATCTCGAACACAATCTACTAAGCGTGCAAAAACCTACTGGCATATCATCAGTGAGACCGTTTATCACTTTTGACTTTCCAATTCTTTAGCATGTTGTGATTGTCCACTGATGTACTATCATTTCCTCTTTCTCACAACAAAACTCGTTTTCATGTTTTTCAAAGTTTTTGGATTTTGAAATTTTATCATGTTTTTGGATTTTTCAAATTTTCTAAATTTCTAAAATTTTTACTCCCCCTAAAATCAAAAATATGTTTCAATTTTTGATTTTCAAAGAAAATTTGAAAACAGACTGTACAAGTAAAGTGACAACTGTTAAGAATTGCTTCAAATCGCCATTCACTTGGCTTAAACAATCAGAACTCCCCCTGACAATAAACTATTTTCCCATTAAGATTTCAAAACACTTAAGTTTGTTTTAATCAAAATGGTTTTTCTGGAAAATAAGTTTTGTTGATACCATTTGTAAAATTGGGGTTATGATCATCACATTGTTTTCCAAATACCATTTGAATGAAAGTTAGATCAAGTTCAACTTAATGACCTTAATTAACCACTTGCAGATGAAAACCTCTTTTTCAACCATATGTAAGTTAAACCATAACATTTTAAAAATTGAAATATGACAATTTTAAGAACAACTACCACTTGTAGGTTGAAATACCTCTTGTAGAAAAATTGCCGATTCCTACTCCTCACTTACCAACCTGGGAGTTCCGGCAAGTCACACTTGTAAATTTTCACATTTTTAGAATTTTTCACAAAAACATTTTTTTACGAATGATGCCGATTCATGCTCCACGATTACCAACTTGGGAGCCCCGGCAAGTCAGGGTTTTAAGTAGAAAATGCTGTCACCTAAGCCTGACCAGCCTTGGGTGATTTTGATTCAACTCTATCCCACCATCTTTTTTATTCATAAAATTCTTTTGCGCCCTTTACCTTCCTGTTGACCATTTTTCCAAAAATATATTTTACATTTCCATTAAATGCCTTTTCAGCATCAAATTCTTCCTTACCAGAGAAGAATTGATCTGAAATCTCAACCTTTTCAACTTTTAACTTCAAGTTTTCTTTTGACAACGGCGGAAAGTTTTCCTCGTTCATTTCTGGAACGGAATTCTCATCTTTTTTCTCAACAAATGACTCCTCTGACTTTGACGAGTCAGATTCATTGTCAGAACTACTCTCTGAACTTTTAACAACCCATTTTTGTTTGTTCAAATCGACTTTTCTTTTGTAAAAACGTTTCGAACTTTCACCAATTTCGAAAGTCGAATCTTTGAACATTTTGACCTTTTCAGTTGGTTGTTTTGTTTTGTTAACCCATTTTTCTTTCATCTTTGAGTTAGAAGTAACTCCCTGTTTTGTATAAGTGGACTTTGGGCAATTCCAAGCGATATGTCCCAACTTCTTGGCATTTGAAACAGGTTCTACGTTCAACTCTTTTCTCAGTTTCTTTCATCACATTCTTTTTCCTTTCAGCAAGAAATTCTTTGTTTGTATGTCTCCAGAATGGTTTCTTCTCTTCTTCTACTGAACTTGCACCTGAAACAAATTTAGTTTTTGATTTATAAGTTTTCTCATTTTTATAATTTTCTGAGGGAATGAAACCTAATCCCTTCTTTTTGAAATTACTGTTATGGTTTGGTTTCTTTTGGAAACCTGAACTAGAACTGTAACCTTTCTTCTTGTTAAATTTCTGTTGAACCCTTGAAGTGTATTTTTTAGGTTTTTCAGTAAGAATTACATCTTTTATTTCAGAAATATTAATTTCTGTTAATTTGAAAACCTGTTTGATCATTTTAGTTTTGACACTTCTTATTGGAAATTCTTCATCAGAAAATAATTTGTCAGAATCATTCAAAGTATATGCAACTTTGATTGGTTCGTCATTCAAATTAGATTTTGATAACATAAATTCTTTATTGTAAACCCGTTTGACCGGTGAACTCGGACTCTTGTCTGATGAACTCGAACTTTCAGATTTAGACTCCGACTTTGACTCTTCATCCATATCCAACACCTGATCGACCACTTTCTTTAATAATTCAGACTCATGATCAGTGTCAGATGCTGTGAATGTGATGTCAATGTTGTCTGGTAACTCATCAATGGTTTCAGACTTTAACTTTATATTGACATCCGTTTTCAATCGTTCCTCATTTGGCTTTCTGGGAGAATAACTTTCCCAGATCGGAGGCGGACACTTGTTATACTTGACACTTTGTTTGTTACCAGTATCCTCTTCTGTCTTTTTATCTTGAAAAGCTTCAAGACCTGCAACAGTAAGATAAACTCTATCAATCAAATAATCACAAGCTTTATAACTCATCAGCAATCGTTTGATTCTCTCATTTTCAATCTTTTCGAGTTCCAAATCCTGCTTCAGCTTTGCACAGTCTTCAATATACTCATTTATGATCCTCTGCTTCATCTTTAATGTTGAACTCATCATCGTTTGAGCAGCTCCCATTTCTAGGTTTGTCTTGTTCAAATTATCAACCGTTCTGTTCAGCACATCATATGATTCTTTTACATACTTCACATCAAACAACAATTTTTCTTTCAACTCTTCTAGTTCACGATACTTCTTGTCTTTCTCCTCACAATCTTTGCAAGGTTTCAAGCATTTCAGACAAGGTTTCGTGACCTCAACAATCTTCTCAACTTCGACAATCTTTTCAACTTCAATGATTTTTTCAACTTCGACTATTTTCTCAACTTCGACGATCTTTTCAACTATTTTCTCAATTACCTTTTCAGTCTTCATTGGTTCTTCATCGAATTCTATTTCTGCTTCCCACCCTTCAACTTCGACGTTTTCCATCGAATTTTCTTCAACTTCTGCTTTCTTAGCTTCCATTTTTGCCTTTTCTTCAGCAATCCTTCTTGCTTCCAACTCTCTTTTCATTCTAGCAGCCTTCTTCTCATTCAACATCTCGATTTTATACGCAAAAAACAAATTAAAACTATAAGTATCCAGACCTTTTCTAGCTTTATTGATATACTCTTCTTCGTCATCGGTGTCTGCATCACATCCTAATTCCTTAAAAATCGTTGTTCTTTTCGACTTAGATTTGACTGACTCTTCTTCCAAGATTTGAGCGACAAAAGCTGATTTTTCTAAGAATTCTTTATCTAGAATGTATTTATCCCAGCTAAATCCCTCTGCCAATCTTTCATCATCTTGATTTACTAGATAAGCTTTCTTCTTTCCATCTTCAACAGTACGAGATGATGATGATTGTAGAGCAATCTGATGATAAATTGATTTTCGATGATAATCATTGTTTCCAAATGGATCTTGTCTTCCGGTTGCTTCTTTATTTTTACATTCTCGTTTAAAATGTCCCTTTTCTCTGCAACGAAAACAAGTAACCTTTGATTTGTCAAACCCTAACGGAGATGTGGCAACATCACGAAGATCATCTCTACCGGTGATTTGTGTAAATTTTTCTGCTCTTCTTACAACACTGGCTAAACACCACTTGATGTCCATCAACTCAAGTTCTTCAGCATCAATCTGGTCATAATCCTCTTTGGTGAGCTTTGGATTCCCAATTCTTCCAGCAACTAAGCTTTCATACAACTCTAACAAAGTAACAAGTGATGCCATGTGTTGCTTTGCAGTTTCTGGAGAGAGATTTTGACCATTTTGAATATTCAATGTAACATTGCATGGCAGATTTGTTTAACTCTGTCGTTGAGGACTTGGTGTTGTGAAATTCGGATCAAAACTTGAATACGATGACGAATATCCACCACTCTGAGTTACAGTGCTAACATTTGTTCCAGAAGATCCATCAGCACTAAAAGCAGTCTTAATCTTCGGACTCGGAGTAGTCTCAAATTTGTTTCCTCTGTAGTATAGACTAACATCTTGTTGAGCATTTGGATTATTCATGATAGCAGTTTTCTGAACATCCAATTCATGTTCTTCAATCTTTTGAATGAACTTACTCAAATTCATACTTTCAGATTTTCTCATATGTTTCAAGATCAACAAATACGTTCCCCCTTTATTATGCGGTAATGCATCGGCTAGCTTATCAATCCATTCATCGTCGTCTTTCTTGATTTCCAATCTTCTCATTTCCAGAACAAGATGACAATATCTATCGATAGTCGTTTTTGTTGATTCACCTTCAAAAGCTACATACATATCAAATGATTTCTTTAGTAAAGCTTGTTTGTTCTTTATCATATCAGCGCTACCCTTAAACTTGTTACACAACGCTAACCAAATTGATCTAGCAGTATTTTCATGTTGAAGCAAAACATAGATATCTTCTTTTACAGCTTGTTGAAGAATGCTAATCATCATTTTTTCACTAGTGTATTTCAATTTCTCAACCGCTGAAAAGTCACTTAAAGCTTTTTCAATCCTACGTTCATCTTTCGATTTAACGTAATCTACATCTAACGAACACCATGCATCAAACTTATATGCTTGCACCCAATTTTCAAAACGATTTTGCCATCCTTTAAAATCCTCGATGTACATAAGCTTTGGAGGCTTTTGAGACGTTCCCGTTTCATTTTCAGTTTCAATTGTTTCAGCAGCAGTAACTGGAGCAGTTGGAGTGGTTGCAAACGCGTTGTAAAATTCCTCTTCCATGTTTTAGTAACCTGTTTCACAAATTCACAAAGTTCAAACGAAATGCAAGTTCAAATGAAATGACTTTTGATGCGAAATGAACTTTGGTGCGAAATGGCCTCTTCAAGCGAAATGGCACTGTTCAAGCGGAATGGCACTCTCACACGAAATGGAAGGTCTTTTCAAACGGAATGGCAACTTCAAGCGAAATGGGTCCTTTAAGCGAAATGGAAGATCTATTTCGTACGAAATGAGCCAATACTTGTCCAATTCGTGCGAAATGGAAGACAGTTTCACACGAAATGAGCTATTTCGTATGAAATGGTGCTGACGTCACAACGATCGGACAATTTTTTACAAAATTGATTAGGTTTTAGGTCGATTTTAGGTCTAATTCTTTCAAGGATTGTTTAAAACACAGTTTCGCTTGTTATATGTGAAATTCAATCCATTTTAACCGTGAAATCTTGTTGATTTTGAAAAAGAAGGTGTAGAAGACAGAAATTATGGTGAAATCAAGCTGATTTGGTAA
Organism: Helianthus tuberosus; assembly: GCA_030545235.1. Lineage (NCBI taxonomy): Eukaryota > Viridiplantae > Streptophyta > Magnoliopsida > Asterales > Asteraceae > Helianthus > Helianthus tuberosus. The sequence continues at coordinate 3,654 of JARYGA010036549.1, read as the reverse complement.
GAACTCTTCCTCCTGAGCTCTGATAACACTTTGTAGGATCGAGATTCGATCTAAACGAGTCTATCAGAAGAGTTCTAATCCATATCAAAGGCGGAATTCAATGATACAGACTTGATTACAACTTGATTCACTCTTTAATTGTCTTGTATATTGATATAACACTGTTACAGATCAAACGACACGTCGGCAGCACTTCGGTACCGGAATCAGGAACTGTTACAAATGAACTGGCAGCTCACCTATTTATAGGCATGGCATTTCGTACGAAATGGGCAAATTCCATTTCGTGCGGAATGGTCCATCACACCCAAATTTCTCTAAACTAGTCTACCGAGCTCCATTCTATCCAATCTAGACACAAGACTCGATACAAGACGAAGTCGACAGACATATGCACCAACATATTCCGGTGTTTATTTATACGTACGAGAATACGTATTTTTATTGTGTTTATTAAGTATTCTTATACTTAATTTTGTATTTACACTTTCCGGAATATTATTTTAATAAAATCATCAACATGAATATATTCTTAAAATATATAAATATTTTAAGAAAACTTGCATAGATAATTATTTAGACTTCTTCTTTGGCAAAAATATTTATATTTTCATATAAACCTCAAAAATAATATATTTTCTAGATTATCTTAGAAAATATTTTATAAATTCATTTTTCACCCCAAAATAATATGTTCTCAATTTATTTAAGAAAATATATATTTTCTCCAAAAATAATATATTTTCTAGTCATTCAAGAAAACAAATATATTTTCTTTACTCAAAAATAATATATTTTCTTCTTGTCAAAAATATGATATATTTTTTTTGTAATAATTATAAAAATAATATTTTCGTTTTCTTGGTTTCCAAAATACCGTTTACCAAAATATACTTATGAATTTAATTCCGGAATATTTTGTAGTTTATATTCCTTGTCCGGTTTCTCCAATCTTTGGGTATAAATTATATATTTATTTTCTTGGGATTTTGGTAATATTTTGTATTGTAATTCTTGGTATTTTAGTGAGTTATATTATTTCAAGTCCTAAAATAATATAACTAATACACATAATATACAAGTAATCACACAAACTTGACATCTAAATATATATTTTCCTAAATACATATTTAGTCACTTTTATTTATCAAAATCAACCTCCAATATTTATAATTTTTTTGTAACAAAATTTATGGCAATTTTTGTATGAAAAATTATGGTTAAAATATACTTGTAAACACTTGTTTAGAAACATTTTTCTAAGTGTTTAATTTCTAGAAAATTTTTGCCATAGATTCCCCTTAAAAATGGAGGTTTCCATGCTTTCAAAGCATATCATTTTCTTTTTAAAAATCATCACAATTCATCAACAAAGCAACACAATACTTACCAAGTGCCAAAATCATGCATTTTACACTACTTCATGAACTTGAAATTTATAAAAATTTGTAGTAACTTAGTAGAGTGTTTAGTAAGCTTAGTTACCCTTTAAAGTGTGGTTATTTGTTTAAAAGCATCATTCTTGAAGATTTTAGATGTTTACAACTTGTAAAATGATTTTCTAAAAATATTTCTTTTTGAATTCTTCTTGTCATTAACATGTTTCTACACTTGATTAACCACTAAAAATGTGATTAGTTTCTTTAAGAACCATATTTATGTAAATCTCATATGTAAACTTAGTTTCTTGAGAAAATCATTTTTGAAATCACACACTTACAAGACTTATATTACATTTTGATCATCATCATTCAAGAAAAACACTTCATACTTCAAGTTTATGCTTTCATATAAGGATGATCATCTTGATTTATAACATAATCATCCTCTCATCTTGCTAGATCATGTCTTTAATCACAATTTAGCAAGGTTTATATGATGTTTAACATCATTAACACAAACAATCAACAATCAAGAAGCATGTAAACACTTAAACAACATAGATCATGATGATTTTTAGTCTTATGTTAAAGATTATGTTCTTGATCTTTAGTGTTCTTCATGATTAGTGATCTACGTATACTTTTAACCAACATAACAATATGTAAAATGATATTAGGAAGGTCTTACTACTAGCACAAGGCTAGGGATGATGTTCAAGAAGATGAAGATGAGGAACTTGGTGGTTAATAGCACTTGAAAGAGGCCCTTCACCTTCTAATGGCTCATAGCTCTTTAAACAAACTTCTTACACCTTAATATCACTAGAGAATGGATGGAATAAACTTGAAAATGATGGTGTTGATGTTGGTGGTTTCGGCCGTGAGTGGGGAGAGGAGAAGAGAGGAGAGTTTGAGTGGTGTGAGTTTGTGAAATGAAGTTGTGAATGGTCTCATGGTTCATATAACAATCCTTCCAACATAACAATGTCTAGTGTATAATATGTTGCAAAAGAATGGACAAGATCAAATAAAATATTACAACGAAATCATGGGTGGGCCACCCTTGTGGTGACCGTAAATAGAGGGGGGGGGGTATAGATTAGGTTGTAATGACTTGTTAAGTTTATTAGTTGAAATCTAATGGTTTAGTTAGGTTATTTAGTTGTTATGATGTTATGATAGGTATTATGATGTTCGGGGACCATAACTAGCTCGGAAATGATAAACAATGCTTCTAGTGAAAATTTGGTGTTTCGGGTAGTGTCCGGTTGTTCAGTTGGTTACCGGTTCGTTAAGGTGCTAAACTATGCAGTTTAGTGTGCTTTATGCTACCTTTTGTGACAGTTTTGATTCCCGACACTTAGGAAAGCATTCTGGACCATTTAACCATAATTCTACATGATATTTAGTTGTTTAAATGCTGATTTTTGCTGAATTTTGCAGAATTCTGCAGTTTATGTGAGTTTTAGGCACTTTCTGGCACTTAAACTATCACTAGGAATGCAGTTTTATGATCCTTACTTTCCTACACACTATACTAGTGTAACTCTTGTTTTCTGGCTCATTATATGTCTCAATACCATGTCTGTCTAAGTACTGAACTCTGTCAGCATTTTCTGATTTGTCTGATGACTGTGCTAACTTCGTTTCGTGCATCATTTGAATCAATAAGCGTTGCATGCAATAATGATATGACATTATGCAATATATGATGCACATATGTATGATAACAATAATCAGAAAGCATTCATGTCATTGATTTAAACCAGCACAGTCATTAAAGCACTAAGCATTGTCTAAGTATTGTACGAATACATGAAATTTTGACAATTGTCACATTATGGTGAAGAGAGAGAGAGAAAGTGGGAGAGAGAGAGAGATAACTAATAGATGAGATAAGGTTTTATAGTTTTGTAAACAAATAAATAAAATTAGCAATCTACCCTCATGTGCAAGGCATATGATCAGACTTAACTTAAAATTTTGATTTGGTTAGTGCTAAAGGAAGAAAGATGTATTTGGTTTCTCAAATAAAGGATTGTGACTGTAATTATTGAAGTTAAAGGCTATCCATTGCAATTCGATACAAACATAAAGGACAAAAAGTGTAATTTACCCAAAAATCAATTTCCAATGTCAGTTAAAGGCTGATAATATACAATCCGTATCATAACGAGGTTGTTACACACTCCTGACAGAAAGTGTTCACGTGCAAACCCTATACGGGTCGGGTCGTATAGGCCTAAACAACCAGTATCAAGTACGAGGTTAG
>JARYGA010036548.1:152500-158839 GCA_030545235.1 Helianthus tuberosus | reverse complement strand
TAAACCCTAAACCCTAAACCCTAAACCCTAAACCCTAAACCCTAAACCCTAAACCCTAAACCCTAAACCCTAAACCCTAAACCCTAAACCCTAAACCCTAAACCCTAAACCCTAAACCCTAAACCCTAAACCCTAAACCCTAAACCCTAAACCCTAAACCCTAAACCCTAAACCCTAAACCCTAAACCCTAAACCCTAAACCCTAAACCCTAAACCCTAAACCCTAAACCCTAAACCCTAAACCCTAAACCCTAAACCCTAAACCCTAAACCCTAAACCCTAAACCCTAAACCCTAAACCCTAAACCCTAAACCCTAAACCCTAAACCCTAAACCCTAAACCCTAAACCCTAAACCCTAAACCCTAAACCCTAAACCCTAAACCCTAAACCCTAAACCCTAAACCCTAAACCCTAAACCCTAAACCCTAAACCCTAAACCCTAAACCCTAAACCCTAAACCCTAAACCCTAAACCCTAAACCCTAAACCCTAAACCCTAAACCCTAAACCCTAAACCCTAAACCCTAAACCCTAAACCCTAAACCCTAAACCCTAAACCCTAAACCCTAAACCCTAAACCCTAAACCCTAAACCCTAAACCCTAAACCCTAAACCCTAAACCCTAAACCCTAAACCCTAAACCCTAAACCCTAAACCCTAAACCCTAAACCCTAAACCCTAAACCCTAAACCCTAAACCCTAAACCCTAAACCCTAAACCCTAAACCCTAAACCCTAAACCCTAAACCCTAAACCCTAAACCCTAAACCCTAAACCCTAAACCCTAAACCCTAAACCCTAAACCCTAAACCCTAAACCCTAAACCCTAAACCCTAAACCCTAAACCCTAAACCCTAAACCCTAAACCCTAAACCCTAAACCCTAAACCCTAAACCCTAAACCCTAAACCCTAAACCCTAAACCCTAAACCCTAAACCCTAAACCCTAAACCCTAAACCCTAAACCCTAAACCCTAAACCCTAAACCCTAAACCCTAAACCCTAAACCCTAAACCCTAAACCCTAAACCCTAAACCCTAAACCCTAAACCCTAAACCCTAAACCCTAAACCCTAAACCCTAAACCCTAAACCCTAAACCCTAAACCCTAAACCCTAAACCCTAAACCCTAAACCCTAAACCCTAAACCCTAAACCCTAAACCCTAAACCCTAAACCTCTAAACCCTAAACCCTAAACCCTAAACCCTAAACCCTAAACCCTAAACCCTAAACCCTAAACCCTAAACCCTAAACCCTAAACCCTAAACCCTAAACCCTAAACCCTAAACCCTAAACCCTAAACCCTAAACCCTAAACCCTAAACCCTAAACCCTAAACCCTAAACCCTAAACCCTAAACCCTAAACCCTAAACCCTAAACCCTAAACCCTAAACCCTAAACCCTAAACCCTAAACCCTAAACCCTAAACCCTAAACCCTAAACCCTAAACCCTAAACCCTAAACCCTAAACCCTAAACCCTAAACCCTAAACCCTAAACCCTAAACCCTAAACCCTAAACCCTAAACCCTAAACCCTAAACCCTAAACCCTAAACCCTAAACCCTAAACCCTAAACCCTAAACCCTAAACCCTAAACCCTAAACCCTAAACCCTAAACCCTAAACCCTAAACCCTAAACCCTAAACCCTAAACCCTAAACCCTAAACCCTAAACCCTAAACCCTAAACCCTAAACCCTAAACCCTAAACCCTAAACCCTAAACCCTAAACCCTAAACCCTAAACCCTAAACCCTAAACCCTAAACCCTAAACCCTAAACCCTAAACCCTAAACCCTAAACCCTAAACCCTAAACCCTAAACCCTAAACCCTAAACCCTAAACCCTAAACCCTAAACCCTAAACCCTAAACCCTAAACCCTAAACCCTAAACCCTAAACCCTAAACCCTAAACCCTAAACCCTAAACCCTAAACCCTAAACCCTAAACCCTAAACCCTAAACCCTAAACCCTAAACCCTAAACCCTAAACCCTAAACCCTAAACCCTAAACCCTAAACCCTAAACCCTAAACCCTAAACCCTAAACCCTAAACCCTAAACCCTAAACCCTAAACCCTAAACCCTAAACCCTAAACCCTAAACCCTAAACCCTAAACCCTAAACCCTAAACCCTAAACCCTAAACCCTAAACCCTAAACCCTAAACCCTAAACCCTAAACCCTAAACCCTAAACCCTAAACCCTAAACCCTAAACCCTAAACCCTAAACCCTAAACCCTAAACCCTAAACCCTAAACCCTAAACCCTAAACCCTAAACCCTAAACCCTAAACCCTAAACCCTAAACCCTAAACCCTAAACCCTAAACCCTAAACCCTAAACCCTAAACCCTAAACCCTAAACCCTAAACCCTAAACCCTAAACCCTAAACCCTAAACCCTAAACCCTAAACCCTAAACCCTAAACCCTAAACCCTAAACCCTAAACCCTAAACCCTAAACCCTAAACCCTAAACCCTAAACCCTAAACCCTAAACCCTAAACCCTAAACCCTAAACCCTAAACCCTAAACCCTAAACCCTAAACCCTAAACCCTAAACCCTAAACCCTAAACCCTAAACCCTAAACCCTAAACCCTAAACCCTAAACCCTAAACCCTAAACCCTAAACCCTAAACCCTAAACCCTAAACCCTAAACCCTAAACCCTAAACCCTAAACCCTAAACCCTAAACCCTAAACCCTAAACCCTAAACCCTAAACCCTAAACCCTAAACCCTAAACCCTAAACCCTAAACCCTAAACCCTAAACCCTAAACCCTAAACCCTAAACCCTAAACCCTAAACCCTAAACCCTAAACCCTAAACCCTAAACCCTAAACCCTAAACCCTAAACCCTAAACCCTAAACCCTAAACCCTAAACCCTAAACCCTAAACCCTAAACCCTAAACCCTAAACCCTAAACCCTAAACCCTAAACCCTAAACCCTAAACCCTAAACCCTAAACCCTAAACCCTAAACCCTAAACCCTAAACCCTAAACCCTAAACCCTAAACCCTAAACCCTAAACCCTAAACCCTAAACCCTAAACCCTAAACCCTAAACCCTAAACCCTAAACCCTAAACCCTAAACCCTAAACCCTAAACCCTAAACCCTAAACCCTAAACCCTAAACCCTAAACCCTAAACCCTAAACCCTAAACCCTAAACCCTAAACCCTAAACCCTAAACCCTAAACCCTAAACCCTAAACCCTAAACCCTAAACCCTAAACCCTAAACCCTAAACCCTAAACCCTAAACCCTAAACCCTAAACCCTAAACCCTAAACCCTAAACCCTAAACCCTAAACCCTAAACCCTAAACCCTAAACCCTAAACCCTAAACCCTAAACCCTAAACCCTAAACCCTAAACCCTAAACCCTAAACCCTAAACCCTAAACCCTAAACCCTAAACCCTAAACCCTAAACCCTAAACCCTAAACCCTAAACCCTAAACCCTAAACCCTAAACCCTAAACCCTAAACCCTAAACCCTAAACCCTAAACCCTAAACCCTAAACCCTAAACCCTAAACCCTAAACCCTAAACCCTAAACCCTAAACCCTAAACCCTAAACCCTAAACCCTAAACCCTAAACCCTAAACCCTAAACCCTAAACCCTAAACCCTAAACCCTAAACCCTAAACCCTAAACCCTAAACCCTAAACCCTAAACCCTAAACCCTAAACCCTAAACCCTAAACCCTAAACCCTAAACCCTAAACCCTAAACCCTAAACCCTAAACCCTAAACCCTAAACCCTAAACCCTAAACCCTAAACCCTAAACCCTAAACCCTAAACCCTAAACCCTAAACCCTAAACCCTAAACCCTAAACCCTAAACCCTAAACCCTAAACCCTAAACCCTAAACCCTAAACCCTAAACCCTAAACCCTAAACCCTAAACCCTAAACCCTAAACCCTAAACCCTAAACCCTAAACCCTAAACCCTAAACCCTAAACCCTAAACCCTAAACCCTAAACCCTAAACCCTAAACCCTAAACCCTAAACCCTAAACCCTAAACCCTAAACCCTAAACCCTAAACCCTAAACCCTAAACCCTAAACCCTAAACCCTAAACCCTAAACCCTAAACCCTAAACCCTAAACCCTAAACCCTAAACCCTAAACCCTAAACCCTAAACCCTAAACCCTAAACCCTAAACCCTAAACCCTAAACCCTAAACCCTAAACCCTAAACCCTAAACCCTAAACCCTAAACCCTAAACCCTAAACCCTAAACCCTAAACCCTAAACCCTAAACCCTAAACCCTAAACCCTAAACCCTAAACCCTAAACCCTAAACCCTAAACCCTAAACCCTAAACCCTAAACCCTAAACCCTAAACCCTAAACCCTAAACCCTAAACCCTAAACCCTAAACCCTAAACCCTAAACCCTAAACCCTAAACCCTAAACCCTAAACCCTAAACCCTAAACCCTAAACCCTAAACCCTAAACCCTAAACCCTAAACCCTAAACCCTAAACCCTAAACCCTAAACCCTAAACCCTAAACCCTAAACCCTAAACCCTAAACCCTAAACCCTAAACCCTAAACCCTAAACCCTAAACCCTAAACCCTAAACCCTAAACCCTAAACCCTAAACCCTAAACCCTAAACCCTAAACCCTAAACCCTAAACCCTAAACCCTAAACCCTAAACCCTAAACCCTAAACCCTAAACCCTAAACCCTAAACCCTAAACCCTAAACCCTAAACCCTAAACCCTAAACCCTAAACCCTAAACCCTAAACCCTAAACCCTAAACCCTAAACCCTAAACCCTAAACCCTAAACCCTAAACCCTAAACCCTAAACCCTAAACCCTAAACCCTAAACCCTAAACCCTAAACCCTAAACCCTAAACCCTAAACCCTAAACCCTAAACCCTAAACCCTAAACCCTAAACCCTAAACCCTAAACCCTAAACCCTAAACCCTAAACCCTAAACCCTAAACCCTAAACCCTAAACCCTAAACCCTAAACCCTAAACCCTAAACCCTAAACCCTAAACCCTAAACCCTAAACCCTAAACCCTAAACCCTAAACCCTAAACCCTAAACCCTAAACCCTAAACCCTAAACCCTAAACCCTAAACCCTAAACCCTAAACCCTAAACCCTAAACCCTAAACCCTAAACCCTAAACCCTAAACCCTAAACCCTAAACCCTAAACCCTAAACCCTAAACCCTAAACCCTAAACCCTAAACCCTAAACCCTAAACCCTAAACCCTAAACCCTAAACCCTAAACCCTAAACCCTAAACCCTAAACCCTAAACCCTAAACCCTAAACCCTAAACCCTAAACCCTAAACCCTAAACCCTAAACCCTAAACCCTAAACCCTAAACCCTAAACCCTAAACCCTAAACCCTAAACCCTAAACCCTAAACCCTAAACCCTAAACCCTAAACCCTAAACCCTAAACCCTAAACCCTAAACCCTAAACCCTAAACCCTAAACCCTAAACCCTAAACCCTAAACCCTAAACCCTAAACCCTAAACCCTAAACCCTAAACCCTAAACCCTAAACCCTAAACCCTAAACCCTAAACCCTAAACCCTAAACCCTAAACCCTAAACCCTAAACCCTAAACCCTAAACCCTAAACCCTAAACCCTAAACCCTAAACCCTAAACCCTAAACCCTAAACCCTAAACCCTAAACCCTAAACCCTAAACCCTAAACCCTAAACCCTAAACCCTAAACCCTAAACCCTAAACCCTAAACCCTAAACCCTAAACCCTAAACCCTAAACCCTAAACCCTAAACCCTAAACCCTAAACCCTAAACCCTAAACCCTAAACCCTAAACCCTAAACCCTAAACCCTAAACCCTAAACCCTAAACCCTAAACCCTAAACCCTAAACCCTAAACCCTAAACCCTAAACCCTAAACCCTAAACCCTAAACCCTAAACCCTAAACCCTAAACCCTAAACCCTAAACCCTAAACCCTAAACCCTAAACCCTAAACCCTAAACCCTAAACCCTAAACCCTAAACCCTAAACCCTAAACCCTAAACCCTAAACCCTAAACCCTAAACCCTAAACCCTAAACCCTAAACCCTAAACCCTAAACCCTAAACCCTAAACCCTAAACCCTAAACCCTAAACCCTAAACCCTAAACCCTAAACCCTAAACCCTAAACCCTAAACCCTAAACCCTAAACCCTAAACCCTAAACCCTAAACCCTAAACCCTAAACCCTAAACCCTAAACCCTAAACCCTAAACCCTAAACCCTAAACCCTAAACCCTAAACCCTAAACCCTAAACCCTAAACCCTAAACCCTAAACCCTAAACCCTAAACCCTAAACCCTAAACCCTAAACCCTAAACCCTAAACCCTAA
>JARYGA010036548.1:137500-147500 GCA_030545235.1 Helianthus tuberosus | reverse complement strand
CCTAACCCTAACCCCTAAACCCCTAACCCCTAACCCCTAACCCCTAACCCCTAACCCCTAACCCCTAAACCCTAAACCCTAAACCCTAAACCCTAAACCCTAAACCCTAAACCCTAAACGCTAAACCCTAAACGCTAAACCCTAAACCCTAAACCCTAAACCCTAAAACCCTAAACCCTAAACCCTAAACCCCTGGTCCAAGTGTATCTTGTCTTTACGTGGCAGACATGCTAATTTGAATTAATTTATGAAAATTTGAATTTATATGATAATATTACTTATTCAATAAATTCGGTTGATTTATACGAGTTGATTTTCTGTTACGATAAATTGATGAAACAATAGCGAGTCCAATAGCGGCTTCAGCAGCTGCAATAGCTATAACAAAAATAGAAAAAATGGCTCCTTTTAATTGACGACTATCAAAAAAATCAGAAAATGTTACAAAATTGAGATTAACTGCATTTAATATAAGTTCAAGACACATAAGAGCCCTAACCATATTTCGACTTGTAATCAATCCATATAGACCGACAGAAAATAAATAGGCACTCAAAACAAGTACATGCTCGAGCATCATTAACCAACTCCTTATCAATCTCGATTCATTTCAATATGAACAACAATTTAACCAATCGGATTGACTAGAATATAACGAGTAATGGAATAAAGGAATATATTGGGAATAGATCGAACTACTAAAGAATTGAAATTTTATATACAAAGTTAAATAGAAAAAAGGAAATACATGTGATAGCTCATAACAAGGGTTTTCCAGTTCTAAAGAGTTATTATTGACGAGCTACAGCAATTGCGCCGATTAACGCAACTAAAAGAATTATTGAAATGAATTCAAACGGAATAAAAAAATATGTTGATAAATGAATCCCGATTTGTTGACTATTACTTATCAGATCTTGCTCTATAATCTGGTTTGCTTTTGTAGTCCAAATAATCCCGTACCATGACGTATCTGGAATAGTAGTAATTAGTGAAACAAAAAGACTTGTACAGACCACGGAAGTTACTCCATCTCCCACGGTCCAAAGATGGAAATCTTTGGAATATTCTGAACCATTTATGAACATCACAGCAAAAATGATTAAAACATTTATGGCTCCTACGTAAATAAGGAGCTGCGCGGCAGCTACAAAATGGGAGTTCGATAGAATATAGAATAACGATATACAAACAAAAACCAATCCCAATGAAAAGGCAGAATAAATGGGATTGGCAAGTAATACTACTCCCAGACCCCCTAATATAAGACCCAATCCCAGAAAGACTAAAAGAAAATCATGTATTAGTCCAGGTAAATCCATTATATATAAAATAAGAGATAAATAAATCAAAATCTTGCATAACTTTATTGACCCGGTCAGGAAAAAAGAAGTAACTCTACCTTTTTTATAATAGTTCTTAATTATTCAATTTGAAAAATTCCATTTTCATGGATATGGATTGAATTATTGGCCTAATCTCTCGAAAGAGTAATTTGAGTCTATATATTTTTAAATCATCTCTGTATATTTTTAAATAATCAATATGGACTATAGAAAATAAATCTATTTTTCATATGAATTTATATTCATATATGAATATAAATTCAAATATGAATATAAATTCAAACAAAATTCTCGCTCCCTAATCAATATAATTATGAATATAATTGTAGTTATTCACCAAACAAAAACCTTCATTCTTTTAGATCAAAATGAATTCTTAAGTTTTTATTTCAGGCAAATTTAAAATTGTTCGAATTGTGTAATCGTCAATTATTGACATTGGTAACCGACCCAAAGCAATTTGATTATAATTCAATTCGTGACGATCATAAGTAGAAAGTTCATATTCTTCAGTCATTGATAAGCAATTTGTTGGACAATACTCAACGCAATTACCACAAAATATACATATTCCGAAATCAATACTGTAATTAAGCAATCGTTTCTTTCTAATATCAGTTTCCAATTTCCAATCAACAACGGGTAGATCTATAGGACATACACGAACACATACTTCACAAGCAATGCATTTATCAAATTCAAAGTGGATTCGACCGCGGAAACGCTCGGATGTGATCAATTTTTCGTAGGGATATTGAATAGTTACAGGTAAACGATTCGCGTGTGATAAGGTAATCATGAAACCTTGACCAATATACCTTGCAGCTCGTACTGTTTGTTGGCCATAATTCATGAACTCAGTTACCATAGGAAACATATCGTGAATATCTATAAAAAAATAAGATACTTGTTTCTTTCTCTTGTTTGAGACAAGTCGTGAATATAGACGTATTTTTTTACAGTGAAAGAAGTTGGGAAGAAGTTGTTAATAATAGATTACCTAGAGAAATAGGTAAAAGAAATTTCCATCCAAGATTTAATAATTGATCCATTCTCAGCCGCGGTAGAGTCCATCTTGTTGCGATAGGAATGAACAAGAACAAATATGTTTTAGCTAATGTAATAAAGATACCAATTATTGTTCCAAAGACTCTACCTCTTTTAGTAATATCAAAAAGCTCGGGAACAGGTATGTACGGAATAGAAAGATTCCAACCCCCCAAGTAAAGAACTGTTACAAATAATGAAGAAACCAGTAGATTTAAATATGAAGCAACGTAAAATAAACCAAATTTGATACCGGAATATTCGGTTTGATAACCTGCTACTAATTCTTCTTCTGCTTCTGGTAAATCAAAAGGTAATCGTTCACACTCGGCTAGGGAAGAAATTAGAAAAACTAGAAACCCTATAGGTTGACGCCACAAATTCCATCCCCAAAAACCATATTTTGACTGCGCTTCAACTATATCAACTGTACTTAAACTGTTAGATAATCATAGTAGATGAGAACATCACTGTTCTCATCCCTATTGCAGAACCGTACATGAGATTTTCATCTCATACGGCTCCTCAAAGGTCATAAATAAATCTAAGGACCCGTCCATTATTCTTTTTATTGATATGTTTGTAGGATAGATAGATATAAAATTAAATCCATTGTAAGGTCCCCATTAGACACTGGAATTCTGTCTGCTATATATAATAAAGTGCTTCTGAATTCATCTTATCTTTTAATCATTTCAATTCTTCTTTGTTGAGTAATAACTTAATCCTTGAATAAAATGTTTCTTGTAACAATATCAATACAACCTAACATAGATATTTCCACCTAACGTTTTCAATTACGAAATCCAATTTGCATTAGTTCGCGAATCATGACAAGAATTCTATCTCTATCTAGAATAGAGAAAGAAAAAATAGATTTTTTCTAGTGCAATTCCATTCCGTTTTTCTATTTTTTTTTTTTCGTTCCTATTCTCCTTTCTCAAAAAAAAGGGGGACCTTAAACAAAGTTAAAGGATTACTTCGTTCTTGATAGTTATTTACTTAATCGGTGAATAGAAGTATACTCTGGATCGGAATCGTGGGAAGTACTCCTTGATCATTTCTACCAATTTAAAGCCCCTAATTCTTTTTATACACATAGAAATACACTTACATAATCTCTATTACGAATCCTTTGTGTACCTTAGTGTTCCTAGCTATCCACTCGTTTTTATCAATCTACTTTCGGGTAATACATATGGTAATAGATAGTAAAAACCTCAGAAAGTTGATCTTTTGAACCCGCTTCAAGTCATGATGACTAATCAAGAAATCTTGGGGTAAACAGTCTCTAATACTTATATTTACTTTTCTTAACTTTTGTACATAAGAAATGAGATTCAATCTTTTACTGCAAATTTCTAAGCCGTTTCTTTCACTCATATAACTATCTGGTTTCTTTCATCAACCCCCGAATAATGTAATGAATAAAAAACGAAAATCTATATTCAACTCATGACACTTCCTTCCTAGAAAGAAAAGAAGTAGCGGGAATTTTATGTCTTAACGAATCACACGTAGAGATATTGATAACACACATAGAGTTAATGGTATTTCATAACTAATTGATTGAGCAGCAGCTCGTAGACCACCTAAAAAAGAATATTTATTATTTGAGCCATATCCTGACATAAGAAGGCCAACAGGAGCAATACTTGAAATAGCAATCCATAAAAAAACACCAATACTGAGATCGGCTAGAACAAGGCGATAACCAAAAGGAATTACTAAATAACTTAATAAAATTGATATGACTGCTATAGATGGTCCAATACTAAATAAACGAGTATCTCCTCTAGATGGAAGAAGATTCTCTTTGAAAAGTAATTTGGTACCATCTGCTAGAGCTTGAAGAATTCCCAAAGGTCCTGCGTATTCAGGACCGATACGTTGTTGTATACCCGCGGATATTTCTCTTTCTAACCAAACAATGACTAGTACACCTATTGTAATTCCTAATACAGGAGTAAAAATAGGGATAAGCACCCATATGATCCCATAGACCTCTTTTAAGGATTCCAATCTAGAAAAAGAATTGATAGCTTGTACTTCTGTTGTATCAATTATCATTTTAACGATCAACTTCTCCCATAATGATATCTATACTACCTAGTATCGTCATAATATCAGCCAATTTCATTCTTTTAACTAACTGAGGAAGAATTTGCAAATTAATAAATCCCGGCGGCCTAATTTTATATCGCCAAGGAAAAACACCCTTATCTCCTATCAAAAAAATTCCCAATTCTCCCTTTGGTGCTTCGACTCTCGCATAAAGTTCTTGCTTCGACAATTCAAAAGTCGGAGAAGGTTTTTTACTAATGAATCGATAGTCAAACTCATTCCATACAGTATCTTTTACTCTATCAAAGCGGCGGATTTCTAAATTTTCATAGGGCCCTCCCGGAATTCCTTCTAGGGCCTGTTGAATAATTTTTATGGATTCTGTCATTTCGCTGATTCGTACTAAATAACGAGCTAACGAATCCCCCTCTTTTTGCCATTGGACTTCCCAATCAAATTCATCGTAACACTCATAATGATCAACTTTACGAAGATCCCATTCTATTCCGGAAGCTCGTAGCATTGGTCCCGACAAACCCCAATTTATTGCTTCCTCTCCACCAATAATGCCTACTCCTTCAACTCGTTCTAAAAAAATGGGATTCCGTGTAATAAGCTTTTGATATTCAGCAATTCCTGTTAAAAAATAATCGCAAAAATCCAAACATTTATCTATCCAGCCATGAGGTAAATCAGCAGCGACTCCACCAATACGAAAAAAATTGTGCATCATCCGCATACCGGTGGCAGCTTCGAATAGGTCATATATTAATTCTCTTTCTCGAAAAATATAGAAGAAAGGAGTCTGCGCCCCAATATCTGCCATAAAAGGGCCAAGCCATAACAAATGCGAAGCTATACGACTTAACTCCAACATAATGACTCTGATATAACTGGCCCTTTTAGGGACTTGAATATTGCCTAATTGCTCTGGCGCATTTACAGTTATTGCTTCTGTGAACATAGTAGCTAAATAATCCCAACGTGTTACATAAGGCAAATATTGTATAATTGTTCGATTTTCCGCAATTTTTTCCATACCTCTGTGTAAATAACCCAATATTGGTTCACAGTCAATAACATCTTCACCATCTAGAGTAACAATGAGTCGAAGAACACCATGCATTGATGGGTGGTGAGGTCCCATATTGACTATCATGAGGTCTTTTCTTGTAGATGGTACAGTCATAGGTTTTTCCCGATTCATTCTTGCATGAATTGCTGAAAGCGAAAAGAAGTTCATCAAACTTTAAGCGAATCATTCAAACTAACTCTTCAAATTAACGAGTTTTTCTTTCTCGAATATCCAACTGCCCTATTAATTCTTTATAACGCACTCTATTTTTTTTTTGACAAATAAGCCAGCAACCGTTGACGTTTTCCCAGAATTTTCCGCAGACCTCTCTGAGATAAATAGTCTTTTTTGTGCAATTCCAAATGTGAAGTAAGTCTCCGTATCTTATTGGTGAAACTTACTACTTGAAATTCAACAGATCCTCTGTTTTCTTTGTTTTCTTCTTGTTCTTTCAAAATAATGGAAATAAATGAATTTTTTACCATAAAAGAATTTGACACTCCCCTTTTTACAGATATTGATTTTATTGATCAGTAATAATAATGTCAGAAATTTTAATGTAGTATACACAATAATCATAGTTTATTTATATTCATTTTATCAATTAACATTAATTAATTTATCAATTAACATTAATTAATCCGATTTTTGAGTTCATTTGGATAGTGATACAAAAAGACGATAGCAAATAGTTTAGTACAAAGATTCTGCTGATTAATTTATAGCTTTAATTGATACGCCATTTCCTTATTTTTTATCCTAAACTGGGATGTAAGACAGTACATGTGTGCATCGGGTTACTTGCATATAACATGGATATTACAGATCACGGACAGCAGAAAAAATGAAAAATATGATTGATAGAACAATAGAAGATATAGGAAACTCAAAAATTGAAATTAGGGATACATATATATCCTTAACATACTAAAGCGGCTCCCATTATTGGTGTCAAACCAATAGCGATTCATACAAGCTAAATCCTCTAATCGATAATTAGGCCAAAAAAAGAACTTTAATTTTATTAATTCATTTTTTTTTCTGTCAAAATTTTCACTTTCATCCAAAAATTGACTCCAGTTTTTTATCTTGTTCTCCTTGCAAAAGAATTTCTTTCTATGCACATTATTTTGATTCTTTAAATTGAAGGAAATTAGAATTCTCAATTCTCTACGACGTCTAGACGATAA
This sequence comes from Helianthus tuberosus, assembly GCA_030545235.1. Classification (NCBI taxonomy): domain Eukaryota; kingdom Viridiplantae; phylum Streptophyta; class Magnoliopsida; order Asterales; family Asteraceae; genus Helianthus; species Helianthus tuberosus. The sequence goes on along the minus strand of JARYGA010036548.1, from coordinate 140,778 downwards.
AATTTTTTCAGGAACAAGCAAATCAGAATTCTTTTTGTCTCTATTTAGAGTTTTATGTCTTGGAATGGATTCATCAAAATGATTCTTAGCAACATTTTGGGGGTTTCGGTATCTTTGATTACTTTGGTGCTTACTTTTATGAACCAACGAAATACCTATGATTTGATACATAAAAAACTGTCCGTCATTTTTTACAGATAGACGGGCGGGTTCCATAATTAATATTCCCTTTTTTGTTAATTGTGTAAGATTTAAACGTCTCCTCATTATATCCAAATTCATTTCTTTCCTTTGAATATAGGATATAGAAATTTTTCTTACATTTATTAGGCTAACCAGGAGACCATATATCTGGATATTATTCATCATTTTTTGATTCAATTGATTCAAACGTTCAGTCCATCTTAATTGCAAAGGAAAATCTCCTTTGAGTAATATTTGTAGTTTTTCGATCGATTCTAAAAGGGATTCTTCAATATTGTTTTGATTCTTTAATTCAAAATATTGTTTTGAATTGGATGGACTAAAATTGAAAAAATCCTCATCCTCTTCGTGCTTTCCCTTGATATTTTGATTTTCACTAAAATTTGGATTGATATTCAAATTAAAAAGAAGTAAGTTGCTTGGAATAAACCAAGGTTTCTCTTTATATTTATGATAAAGTATCAAAAACTCTGGAAATAAAAAAAATTTCGGATTTGATATGGGGCGATTTAAGATTAAGAATTTTTCATTCATTCCCATCCAATCAAAAGACATTCCCATCCAATCAAAAAAGACCCTTTTGTAATTGATTTCGGAATTTGAATCAATCGGAAGATAAAAAAGACCATTATTCGGAATTTTATCCCTTATTTGGATTTGGTCCTTATTAGATTCAACCTGAATATTTGTATTCAATTTCCAACCCAAATATTTTCTATCTGTATTTTTTTCCATATATATAATATCACTTTTTCCTAGATAATTCTTGATAGGAATATTTTTGAGTATGTTAACAGTTTTTTCTTTATTTCTGGTGGAATTTTCTTGCTTCTTATTTGGTTCTAATGATGATCTATAAATATAGGACTTCTTATTAGTTTCAGAATGAATATATTTATATGATAAACGATCATATCTATAGTTTTTTTGAAAATTCTCTTCTTTATTTGATAATAAATAGACTTTCAAATTTTTTTTTTTTTTGTAATCAAATAATTGGTCTTTTTCATAGGAATACCATTTATTTAGATCCTTATTTTGAGATGGCTGGCATTGATTTTTTCCATTTCGCCATTTTTGTGGGACTAATCTAGACCATGTAATCTGAGATAAATCGTATTGATAATGACCTGTTAACCAGTTTTTCCATGGATTCATTCCATAATTTGGAAGTTTCTTATGTCTTACTTCGTAATCAAAGATTCCTTGTCTTCCAAAAAAATCCTTTATTTCATTCTTAAGAAAAAAAGACGGTCCATTGTACTGAAGAATAGATCTTAACTTATTGAAATTAATAGCCTGGGTTTGTGATAATTTTAAAAATACATATTTTTGTGACAAGTAAGATAACTCAAAAAAAATATTTGACTTCCGCTTACTATTTCTAAGATTATCAAAAGCCTTTTTTATAGTCCTAGTCGAAATAAAGTCAATTTGATTTTGTTTTGTTTTATTAATCTTTTCTTTATTTGTTTCGTTATTGTCAATGTATTTCTCAATAATTTTTTTTGTTGATTCCATAAAAAGTTGTAGAGCGATTTTGCGCATATTAATGATACATAGAAAGATATCTATGTATATTTTTTCAATGAAAATTTTAACTATTAATTCAATATTATTTCTTTTTAATATTTTCCAAATTTTTGGGAGTGCTTCTCCATTATTCTTTTTTTTTTTTTTTTTTTCAGCGTTACTGTTTTTTTATTTTTTTTCATTATTTCTATTTGATTTCTGATTGTGTTTCTTCTATCAATTCTATGTTTCATTTATTCTTCTGTCTGTGAATAATTTGTCAAACCTTTAGGTCGATTTTGACTAAGTGATTCATGAATTATCTTATTGCTGATTATAGAATCCTTTTCTCTTTCAGTTTCATTTGATTCATATATTTCTCTCGTTATAAATAATGGAATTTTCTTTCCTTTTAAAAGTTCTTTTAGTATTTGTTTTACAAAGAAAAAGACTTTTGCTTCTTTTTTTTTATTTTTTTTAAAGCTCTTCGAATTCTAAAATTGAATTTTCTGATTTCGACTTTATAGTCAATATCTTTAAAAATGGGTTCAAAAAAGGAAGGTGTTTTTCGCGGAGGACCAAAAGGATATTCCGTTTCCATTCCCAAAACTGTTAAAAAACAAGAATCAAAATCATCTTGTTGCTTTCGATCTCTATCAGAGAGTCGTAGCTTAGATCTGTGCCAAGGTTTCAAATGAAAAGGATATAGGATTTTTATCTGAAAACCTTCGATTAACCAATTTTTAGGAAATTCCGTTTTGGAGAATTGTAGACCGTTATAGTTGCACTTTAGATAAATTTCTCTATTCCAATCTTGAAAATCCTCGTACCATTCCGGAGATTGTCGTAATAAAATACGACCAATATTCTTAGCTATTATCAATAAGGGTAATTTAATATATCTTCTAAAAATTGATTGAGCTAGTAACAGAACACTTCTTGATTTTTGTGCATATGGAATGTTCTCCCAGAATTCTATTACGTCCTCCTGGTTATTTTTTTTATTTGGAATTGTTGATCTAAAATTTCGAATTCTGACTTTTTACCTAACCAATCTCTAATATTAAAAAAAAGTTTCATTAGGTCGGATATAGGAAAAGGAAAATCTTCCATTTTTTCCAAAAAAAAGGGGGGAATGGGGATTTCCTTGAGACGGTCCCCAAATAACCATTTTACGCCTTTGAACACGCATAGAATCTTTGATTACGGCTCGACGAAAATCCGGTTCTTCCAAATAACTTATAAAACCCGAATCTCTATTAAATTTTCTATAAAGATTATAATTCTTGAAATGAGACTTCTTAAAACTTCGTTCGGAACGCGTTAAAAAAGCTATATGTTTAAATTTTCTTGTTCGAAGCTGGTGATCCAGTCCTTGCATTATGCCTTGTTCTTTTCGTCGTTTTTTAAAATATTGTTCCAACTCGTTGATTAATTTGTATGACCATCGAGGGGGTTTTTTACCTATTTCGTTTATTCCAATATATTTTTTTTCACGTTTAGGGTTAGTTAGAATTTCGTTCAATGAAAACTTTAACCCATTATTTGAATCAATTTTTCGT
>JARYGA010036548.1:107500-110000 GCA_030545235.1 Helianthus tuberosus | reverse complement strand
AGACCTAACCATTAAGTAAGAAGCGATGGGAACGATGGAACCTATGAATTCAAAAGATTTTAGTGAAAATGAATTCGAATGATTCATTGATCGGGATGGCGGAACCGGCCAGAGACCAATTCATCTATTCGGAAAAGTTATGAACTAATGATAGAACTGAAATAGAAATTGAAAGAGTAAATATTCGCCCGCGAAAACTTTATTTTCTTGGATTGCTAAAATTGGGTCAACCCAATACGATAAAGAGTAAAACAAAAGAAAGATTTGTTTTAACATTCTAAAAGATATAAATATAAGAAAAAAGAGTTATTTAATATATTTAGATTTAGTTATCTATACAAACAAGATACACAAATGAATAATAGATTTGATCTAGATTAAATGAAATCAATGATTCAGTATATTACTTATTAAATACATGTATATCTTAATTCAAATTATATTCTATCCGAATTGAATTCAAAATCTTTAATTTGAATTGATTTTATTCGCGAGGAGCTGGATGAGAAGAAACTCTCACGTCCGGTTCTGTAGTAGAGATGGAATTCAAAACAAACCATCAACTATAACCCCAAAAGAACCAGATTCCGTAAACAACATAGAGGAAGAATGAAGGGAATATCTTATCGAGGTAATACTATTTGTTTTGGTAAATACGCTCTTCAGGCACTTGAACCTGCTTGGATCACATCTAGACAAATAGAAGCAGGTCGACGAGCAATGACACGAAATGCACGTCGCGGTGGAAAAATATGGGTCCGTATATTTCCAGATAAACCAGTTACAGTAAGGCCCGCAGAAACACGTATGGGTTCAGGTAAAGGCTCTCCCGAATATTGGGTAGCTGTTGTTAAACCAGGTCGAATCCTTTATGAAATGGGTGGAGTAACAGAAAATATAGCCCGAAGGGCTATTTCAATAGCAGCGTCCAAAATGCCTATACGAGCTCAATTCATCATTTCGGGATAAAAAAGAAATAGGCCTTAAAAATAGCGGGTGCAGGTTTCTTTTTTTGAACAAATAATATTTCTTTTTTTCTTCGACCTTTGTATTGTAAAAAACAGAAAAAAAAAATGATATGATTCAACCTCAGACCCATTTGAATGTAGCAGATAACAGCGGGGCTCGAGAATTGATGTGTATTCGAATCATAGGAGCTAGCAATCGTCGATATGCTCATATTGGTGACGTTATTGTTGCTGTGATCAAAGACGCAGTTCCAAACATGCCTCTAGAAAGATCAGAAGTGGTCAGAGCTGTAATTGTCCGTACTTGTAAAGAACTTAAACGTGACAACGGTATGATAATACGATATGATGACAATGCTGCAGTTGTGATTGATCAAGAAGGAAATCCAAAAGGAACTCGCGTTTTTGGTGCGATTGCCCGAGAATTGAGACAGTTCAATTTTACTAAAATAGTTTCATTAGCTCCCGAGGTATTATAAAATGAGACTACGATATGGTTATAGGTTATAGTAGGGTATTTAAAAGAAATAGATTAAGATTAATTTAGTAGATTTTGTCTCACGTATATACCTTTCAAAATTCATATTAATATTCATAAACAAATACGTAAAAAAAAAAAAAAAAAAAAAAAACATGTTGATTATATCCAAATTTGGAGGCACCAATCATTTTAATTAATCATGAGTAGTGATACTATTGCTGACATAATAACCTCTATACGAAATGCCGATATGTATAGAAAAAGCGTGGTTCGAGTAGCATCTACTAATATCAGCCAAAGTATTGTTAAAATACTTTTACGAGAGGGTTTTATCGAAAACGTGAGAAAACATCGAGAAAACAACAAAGATTTTTTGGTTTTAACCCTACGACATAGAAGGAATAGGAAAAGGACTTATCGAAATCTTTTAAATTTAAAACGGATCAGTCGGCCGGGTCTACGAATCTATTCTAACTATCAAAGAATTCCTAGAATTTTAGGCGGGATGGGAGTTGTAATTCTTTCTACCTCTCGGGGTATAATGACAGACCGGGAGGCTCGACTAGAAAGAATAGGCGGAGAAATTTTGTGTTATATATGGTAATTTTTCTAATATCCGAATTGAATAGGAAACTTCTTTTTTTGTGAAAAAGAAAAGAGAAGGAGTGGGTTGTCTAATAGGGTTCTTCCTCCACTAGTTGATACTTCAAGGAGGTTTGACCTGGAATGAAAGAACAAAAATGGATTCATGAAGGTTTAATTACTGAATCGCTTCCCAATGGCATGTTCCGGGTTCGTTTAGATAATGAAGATATGATTCTAGGTTATGTTTCAGGAAAGATCCGACGTGGTTTTATACGAATATTGCCAGGAGATAGAGTCAAAATTGAAGTAAGTCGTTATGATTCAACCAGAGGTCGTATAATTTATCGACTCCGCAACAAAGATTCGAAAGATTAGGTTTTTTCAACTTCACTATTTCTTTTTCTTTCGCAGGAATACGATTCAAAATCGAAAATTACAATAAACTTATTTTCTTCCAAGAAAAGGA
>JARYGA010036548.1:95000-97500 GCA_030545235.1 Helianthus tuberosus | reverse complement strand
AGAACAATGTTCGAATATCAATGATCAAATAGGATAGACCGGAAAAACGAACTACATTTCCTATCTAAAAATCGATGATATCCCTTTTATTGTGTATGAAATTTATGGTTTCTGTTGGTGTAAATCCACTCACCTCAATTCAAGATGAGAAGCAATTCTCCATTGGTAGCAAATGGTTATCCATTAAGCGGAGGAAATCTTAGTTAAAATAAACCCCTCTTGCAAGAACGGACTAACAGGGTCAGCTACCCAGCCAATCTTCATAATTAAATACCGTTACTGTATAGGTAGAGCTCGTTGTGAAAGACCTATTACTGGATAATTCATGGGTAGAGCCGAAGAATGTGAACTATACAAGTTAGCAATAACATTGATTAAATGAAGTAAAGGCTCCGGTGTATAGAGAAGACCTCACCGTTTAAGAAGTAACCATAGAAACGATGGAATCCACTATTTCTTTATCATTACTTTTCTTTTTTAATACCTAGTATAGTACAATTTCGTATTTCGAGGTGAAATGCCTCGAAAAAAAGAAAAATTGTGGTTGGGAAGGTTATAGTAGCCAAAGCCATTGGAATTATTAGTTTATACATTGGAAAAATCCGTTTTGTTATTCATATACTAGGAAAGGGGCAAAAGAATAACTGAAAGAAAGGAAATCGATTAGTTATTCGTTAAAGTTTCATTTATTCAATGACCAGAATTAGACGGGGATATATCGCTCGGAGACGTAGAACAAAAATTCGTTTATTTGCATCAAGCTTTCGGGGGGCTCATTCAAGACTTACTCGAACTATTACTCAACAAAAAATAAGAGCTTTGGTTTCGGCTCATCGGGATAGGGATAGGGATAGGCAAAAAAATCAATTTTCGTCGTTTGTGGATCACTCGAATAAATGCAGCAATTCGCGAAAGGGGGGTATGCTATAGTTATAGTAGATTCATAAATGATCTGTACAAGAGACAATTGCTTCTTAATCGTAAAATACTTGCACAAATAGCTATATCAAATAGGAATTGTCTTTATATGATTTCCAATGAGATCATAAAAGAAGTAAGTTGGAAGGAATCCACCGGTTAAACGGAGTTGCCCGGAGAATGAACTCCGGGAAGGTCGAATAAAAATGAATAGAAAGAATATGATAAATATGAGAAAGTAGTCAAAATAAAGTAGTCAAAATAAATATGAATCAACACGTTCACTAAAAAAATTTCTTCTTCCCAGATTATTCTTTTTTTTTCTTACGACACAAGAATTCAATCCGGATTCTTGGATTTTTCCAACAAAATAGAAATCCGCGTTTGAGTTCGGATGGGGATTTGAATTCAAGTGAATAAAGAGTAAACCTATCTTTTTCTGGCTCTAAGACTAGGAGTTCTAGTGGTCGACTCGGTTCTTTCAAATTGTTTCTCATTATTAAGAAAAGGTAACAAAGATAAAATACGAGCTTGTTTTATAGCAATAGTAATTAATCGTTGTTGTTTCAAGGTCAATCTATTTACTCGTCTAGATAATATTTTTCCCTGTTCACTAATAAATCGACTAATTAAACTCATGTTTTTATAATCAATTCGATCCCCCGATTGGATCGGGGGCAAACGCTTACGAAAAGATCGCTTGGATTTAAGAAAAGTTCGCTTGGATTTATCCATGGTTTGGTTAGTTTATTTCTTATCCCTAAAATCCTATTTCAGCCGAATCTCTAATTATAATAAATAAATAGGATTTGGTTTGTTTATAATTATCTTTAACTATGTTAAATATGTTATATATATATAATGTCATTTTTCCCTTTCCTTGTAAGATAAGGGCGCAAGTGCTCGCTTCAATTTATTTCTTTATCTCCCCGTGAATCGTATGTTTGTAACAATATGGACAGAATTTTAGTAACTCCAATCGATTAGGCGTATTGTGCCGGTTCTTTTGAGTAATATATCTGGAAATGCCCGTTGATTCCTTATTAACACCGTTTCGAACACAAGCGGTACATTCCAAAAGAACCGGTATTCGCGCATCTTTACCCTTGGCCATGAACCTCCTTTGGATTTTTCATTTACTCAACTCTTCCTCTTTCAATCCGAAACGAAAAAGAAGAAAGGAAGGAAAAAACAAAATAGAATTTGTAACTTGCTATCCTCTTATGCAAGATTTCACTACAATCAATATAGGAAATAAGATAGAAAGATTTCTAACCTTTCAAATACCAAATACAAATAACAGTACAACATTTCATATAAGTATCTTGTATAATACTCTTTCCCTAGAACCACTGTTTGTATTCGACTTCCATAGAAATTTCATATGAATTTAATTCCAACCCGACCCCGAGTCTCACAGTTGTTGAATGCACTTTTATTCTTTCTCTTTCCTCCCTTATTCTAAAAAAGGGAAAAAAGAGAAAAGAGGGGGCTGGTATTTAATTGTATCTCTAATCTTCTTTATTCCTTCCCGCGTCAATAACTAGAAAAAGGGGAACGTCAATGCATCCGGGAAAAAACG
>JARYGA010036548.1:85000-92500 GCA_030545235.1 Helianthus tuberosus | reverse complement strand
GCTACTGGGTCATTCATAGCATTACTATACCTTCCCTATTCATTGCGGGTTGGTTATTCGTCAGCACTGGTTTAGCTTACGATGTGTTTGGAAGCCCTCGGCCAAACGAGTATTTCACAGAGAACCGACAAGGAATTCCATTAATCACCGGCCGTTTTGATTCTTTGGAACAACTCGATGAATTTAGTAGATCTTTTTAGGAGGCCTCAATGACCATAGATCGAACCTATCCAATTTTTACAGTGCGATGGTTGGCTGTTCACGGCCTAGCTGTACCTACCGTTTCTTTTTTGGGGTCAATATCAGCAATGCAGTTCATACAACGATAAACCTAATCCGAATTATAGAGCTACGACACAATCAAACCCAAACGAACAAAATGTTGAATTGAATCGTACCAGCCTCTACTGGGGGTTATTACTCATTTTTGTACTTGCCGTTTTATTTTCCAATTATTTCTTCAATTAAGAAAACGAGAGAGAACTAAAATAATAGACTAATCATTCTAGGTATTATCTCTCTTAGCCCATTCAGAAGGATCTCATCTCATAATTATCCATGACTGTTTATGTCTCTAGCATGACCACTTGATGAAATGTGGAGGGAAGTGGCGTAAATGGCCGATACTACTGGAAGAATTCCTCTTTGGATAATAGGTACTGTAGCTGGTATTCTTGTGATCGGTTTAGTAGGCGTTTTCTTTTATGGTTCATATTCCGGATTGGGTTCATCCCTGTAGTAATCGGATGAATTGAGTTGTATACATGAAAGCGTAAGAACTCAACGGATTCCCTTCTTTGTTTGTCTGATTTGAAGGAGAAGGTCCCGTTGAGTTCTTAATAACTAGAATATTTTTTTATAAGTTCATTGAATCTATTTACTCAACAAATTTTCCCCTCCTCTTTTGTTTGTCCACCACTTTTATATTTTTTCTATTTATAGTATACGTAATGATTAATTCTTATAAGATAATAAAATAAGAAATAAAATATGTAATAACTCTAAAAAACGTTCTGATACGTCTGTAAAAAATCAAAACTAACACTAGGAATGTTTGACGAACAGTATAAAGAATCATAATTATTTCGACACAAGAAAAGGGTGTGAAAAATCCTTTTCTTGTGTCGAAGACTAGGAAGACAAATAACCCCTCCCAGAAATACGTGCTCCCTTCATTTATATTGATCCGTTCTATTTCGCATTTACTTTTGGATAGGATCTAGCCAAAGTGAATTGTATTAGAATCAAATGCATTTTATGACATTTCAATCTCACAATAGTAATATAATAACATCACCCCAATTTTGATAAAAAAAAAAAAAAAAAAAAAAAAGACAAAGAAAGAAGGGGTCAAGTCAAATAGTCTTCTTCACAATCTACATACTATGGCTAGAAATATGGTACAAGAAATCACCGGCATCTCGTAGAAAACGAGTATAAACAAAAAAGGCTTTTATAATTTCATTTTTTATATCATAATTACTAAAAAGAATTTGGTTCTTTTTACAAACTTGATGTCGATAAATTCGCGAGTTTAGAAATTCATTTCGGACAATTGAACTTTCTCGAACTGTTTCTTTTTAAGAACCAAAAATATTTGTGCCAAAATAACAGCTGCGAAGAAGAACAAAAGGCCTTGTACACGTAATGGATCTTGAAGTACTATTTCTGCATCTCCCTGACCAAATCCGCCTACATTAGGATTACTTGTCAACGGTTGATCCAATTTGATAGATTCGCCTTCTGAAACAAGAAGTTCTGGCCCCGGAGGGATAATATCAACCACTTGACGCCCATCCGACGCATCCGCTATGGTTATTTCGTATCCCCCCTTTTCTTTTCGTAGGATTTTGCTTACTATACCTGATGCTGTAGCATTATAAACTGTATTGTTACTTTTGCTCCCGTCAGGATAAATCTGGCCCCTTCCCCTGTTTCCACCTACGTATATAGGATATTTTAAGAAGTGAATGTCTTTCTTAGTAGCGGGGTCCGGGGAAAGAATAGGAAAGGTGATTTCACTATATTTCTGACCAGGAACAGGGCCTATGACAAGAATATTTTTTTGATTGGGGCGATAGCTCTGAAAAGACAAATTACCCATCTTTTCTTTTATCTCGGGGGAAATACGATCGGGAGGGGCTAATTCAAAACCCTCCGGTAAAATAAGAACAGCCCCCACATTCAAACCTCCCTTTTTACCATTAGCAAGAACTTGTTTCAGTTGCGTATCATAAGGAATTCGAACAACTGCTTCAAATACAGTATCGGGAAGTACCGCTTGCGGAACCTCAATATCCACTGGTTTATTAGCTAAATGGCAATTGGCGCATACAATACGCCCAGTCGCTTCTCGTGGATTTTCATAACCCTGCTGTGCAAAAATGGGATATGCATTTGAAATGGATGTACGAGTTATTATATATATCATGAGCGATGCGGAAATAGATCGAGTAATCTGTTCCTTTATCCAAGAAAAAGTATTTCTAGTTTGCATGGTCCAATCATTGATCCCGAAAATTTCTACAATAAATTGGGGTAGGTCACTAATGGAGTTTCCTATCCACGATTCTGTTATTTACTGGATCCACGATTCTGTTATTTACTGGAATAATTTGACTCGATTAATCTATAGGAATATAGGATGAATCTCCGGGATGGGTAGAAATAGAAAGGGATTTTCAATGGTACAACTGCAAAGTAAGAAACATTATAATTGGATTAGGTAGATCATTTTTCAGTCATTCATTGAATGATAAATCACTACAAGTGACGGAGATACACGATTTAAATAACGGAAAATCCAATATTTTAAAATTGTATTTAGAATGACTGGAAAAGTGGAAACAAGGCCAGATATAATTTGATCATTATGAACAAATCCAAAATCCTTGTAGACAAAGCCAATCATCAATTCCCAACCATGGGGCGAATGAAATCCGATACATAAATCAGTTAATAAAAGAAGAGAAAAAGCTTTTATTGTGTCACTTAAGTTATATAGGAATTCCTGGGCCCAAGAGTTAAGAATAACAAGTTCTTTATTACCCAAAATAGAATAACCACTTAGAATAATGAAACAGATTATATTTGTCGAGGAGTGCAAAATCGTATGAATACGACCCTCGTTTTGTATCTTGATTAATTGGATTGTTTCTTTGTGAATTCCTATACGAAGGTTTTGTAGATGTGTCTCCGAGTATTCCTTGATCATTTCCTCTAAGAAGAGGAGTTCCTCTAATTCTATGAATTTTTCTAGAATACTCTTTTCTTCAATATCATTCAAAAAAGTTTCGGATTGCCTAGTATTCCACCAATTAGTAACCCACGATTCCAGACTTTTTTGAAATAAGAGAGAAATCCACCAGGGCAAAAATACGATAGATACAAGATATAAAAGAGGAGTGAATGCTTTCTTTTTTGCCATTTTTTCATCTGTGAATTGTTAATGAACCCATCTCATTCGTCAACTCTATGTAATCTAATATTTCTTATTTCTCTCACGCATCAATTCTATTACAAGTTATCGAACCTATGAATCTATTCACTATTTTTTATTTGTGATTTCGTAGTTAGGCCTTGAATTAGGCCTTGAATCTAGAAAAAAATACAAAAATAGACGAAAAATTCGAATGAATAAATAATCAAAAAATATTGTTTCCCTATAGTCAAATTTGAAGCACATATCTCCTTTCGATGAATGCCCCGAAAACCACTTTAAATAATGAATATGAATATTATTCAGATTTTGATACGAAAGAACTCCTTTTCTATCATTATATAAAAATCTCTAATATTTCGAAAAATTTTAACTTACTATGAATAGTCAGGGATAGAATAATTGAGGGAATTTTCTGAAAAATATTGTGAAAAATGAGTGGCAAAAAACGACAGAAATTGGCTAGTTATCATTATAAGAGATCCAATTTTTTGGTCATTAAGGAGCACAAAAAGAAGCGTCGAAAAAATGACAAGATATGCTCTATCTGAATCTAAAGTCTCAATTCCAACAATGAAAAAGGGGGGATTCCTTATTTCGAAATGGTTGATTATGAGATATTTCGATTTGTTTATTATTATTTTTTTATTGAGTTGTGGATATTTCGATACATATAAAAGATCCCCAAAAGAGTTTTTTTATACTTGTTCCATATATGTCTGCTTTGACTCGAATGAATGTTCTGAAGAAACCTCAATTAAGTTATGTTCTAGAAAAAGAGGATTCTTGCGTTTTTGCCCTCCTGCTGAAAGCATTCATTTATCGGCTCATTTCTTAAAATACTTCAATTGGTACACGCAAGAAATAGGCCAATTCAGCAGCTTTTTGTTCCATTTCCCGCGGAGTAAAATTCTCATCAGTACGAGTCAATGGAATGGCTCCCTGGCCTCTGATATCCATATAAAGGACACGCCGAGCATAAATACCCTCTTTAACTTCTATTCTGACGGATTGAATATCTTTTATAAGAAATCGGAGAAAGACCCGACGATTTTTTCCAGGAAATCCCCAACGAAAGATACACACTATTCCGTCTTTTATATCAAATCGATCATAACCACTACCTACATTCCACGAAATTGTGCACCACAAATAGGAGCTAATAAAAAGACCCGCGATCCCATAGAAAGATATCACAATTCCTTGTGGAAAAAAAACGATTTCCTGAGACGGAAATAAAGATATCAAATTTCTACCAAGATAACTCGAGGTTCCAACCAACAAGAATCCTAATGAACCTAAAAAAAGGATAATAGCCCAGCAGAAATTACTTGTTTTTCGAGCCCCCTTTATAGGTTCTATCCATATATGTTCTGATCGACAACTCATACTTGATCCCGTTGCTTTTTTGGAATTGAGAGAATACCCCAAATGAATTTGACTTTAGTCCGTTTGTTTCCGAAGTAACTCGCATCAACTAGCACTAGTTTGATGTGAACCTTTAGGAGTAATTCATTAAATTGGTTAGATCTAAACTAATAACATACCCTTCGTATTATCTCACTAAAGATAGCCACATACATATAGATAGACCAACGTTACAGTTCAGCCATCCGCCGATTCGGGTCTATTTGAAAATAGCTAGAACATAGCATTTTCTGGAGACATAAGAATTTTTCGGCGGAAGCCGCTTATACCATATTTATACCATATTTTGCTAAATGGATATCTGTGTTATGATACAAACGTCAATTGAAAAAAAAAAGAGATGAGATTTTGTGCCATCGGCTCTAAACAATCTTGTTTTTTTGAACATGAAGAAATAAAGAAGCCATTGCGATTGCCGGAAATACTAGGCCTACTAAAGGGACCAAAACAGAGGGAAAGTTAAGAGTTGTCATAGAATGGGTACCTCGATTTACTATTTGTACCTGTTATTATTATTTAGAATTTATAATATAATATATATCTTATTATATATAAGTATAAGGATATCTTACTTATTATAATTTGATAATTCTAAATTGAAATTATTATTACTTAATATCTATAGATATAAGTATCTATCTAAGTGAGTATATAATGTACTTTCTACATGAAGGATTTGAAAGGATATGGATGATATCTTATTTTATTCATTTTTTGCTCTTGTCTTCGAATTTCATTTATTAAGCAAAAAGTTTCTTAAAAATGAATAAAAATGAATTAATTTAGATTCTATTTATATTGAATTGAGGGGTTTGTTAGAATCCCATCCAGTAGGGATTCTTAGTCAAAATAGGATTATCGTAAGATATAGAAAGATAAAAAATTCTATATTTTCTAGAGTTTAATTATATATGACGAGAAGAAGATATTTTTTTTGCCTAATTATAAGAATTTCATCTTTTATCTTGTTAATAGAGGCTTCTTGATCAAATCAATAATAAGGAATATAGAAAAAGGAATATAGAAAAGGGGGCGGATTTTCGATTTTCTGTGACTTTTGATTCTTTATACAATTAGATCTTATGTCAACAAAGAAAACCCCATTCGTCTAATTTTGACTTGGATTCCGATAAACTAATTACTTGTTTGCTCAAAAAAATTGAACTTAATGTTTTAATTTTGATTCAAAGGAAAGAAAGTGTGGAGTTGAAATAACTCGCTCAGAACGCTTTTTAAAGGATTACGTGGTACGATTAGATCGAATAAGCCCTTCTGGAATAAATACTCAGCCGCTTGTGAACCGTCGGGTACTGTTTTATTCAGTGTTTGTTCAATTACTCTTTTACCCGCAAAGGCAATGTAGGCATTGGGTTCAGCAATAATGATATCCCCCAACATACCAAAACTAGCTGTCACCCCACCGGTAGTAGGAGATGTAAGGATTGGTACATAGAATAACTTTTTATTTGATTGATAATCATATAAAGCAGAAGATATTTTAGCCATTTGCATCAAGCTCAAACTTCCTTCTTGCATGCGTGCCCCTCCGGAAGCACACACTATAATAAGAGGTAGAAATTCTTTAGTAGCGTATTCAATCAAACGGGTAATTTTCTCCCCGACGACGGATCCCATACTACCCCCCATAAACTGAAAATCCATAACCGCAATTGCTACGTTAATACCGTCTAGTTGCCCTATGCCTGTTTGAACAGCCTCGGTTAATCCTGTCTTTCTTTGATAAGAATCGATACGATTTTTATAAGGCTCCTCCTCCGAATGAAATTCAATGGGATCCAGAGAGACCATGTCTTCATCCATAGGCTCCCAAGTACCCGGATCGATCGAAAGTTCGATTCTATCTGAACTACTCATTTTCAAATGATATCCACATTGTTCACAAAGATTCATTTTTTATTTAAAAAATTTCTTATAATTTAATCCATAACAATTTTCGCATTGAACCCACAAATGCCTGTATTTTTGAGTTACATCCAGATCAGTAGAACTTTCTCGTATAATTGGATCACTCGTTCTGGCATCCGCGTTTTTACTACTATTTCCACTTTCACCACAAATGGAACTAGAAATGTAATTATTACTGGAATTGTCACTACCACTTACAATGTAACTATCAATACAGATTTGAGACTGAAGATAACTGTCAATGCAACTATTAATGTGATTATTCCAAGTATACTGAGTATCATTCATGTAAGGATCGTGTTCGGGATTCTTACTCTTAGATCCATTATTGAGATAACTAGAATTCCGATAAAAAGAACTTTCTAGTTCAGGATGATCATTGTCAATCTCAAAAATATGATTTTCAATATCAAAATATAAAGAATAAATGTCCCCATTACTATCTTTAACTAAAAAAGTATCATCAGAGATTAAATTCCGAAGGTCTTTGACGCCAAAAAAAAGATCAACATTACTGTAATTGTCATGACCACCCCAACTCTGAATGTTTTTATCCGTATCATTTATATTCGGATCTTTACTTTCGCTGGCATTTTCAATAGGACCAAGACTGCTCGTTGATTTACTTAGCCTACATCTGTGTTCGAACTCCTTCTTAAATAACATCGAATTTAACCACCATCTTTTCATATAGTTTTATTGCTCCA
>JARYGA010036548.1:72500-75000 GCA_030545235.1 Helianthus tuberosus | reverse complement strand
CAAGAATTCAAATAGTTAATAGCAAAGATTGCAAGAGTTTAGTGAATTCCTATACATGTTGAATTGATTTTATGTGAGCCTGCTTAGCTCAGAGGTTAGAGCATCGCATTTGTAATGCGATGGTCATCGGTTCGATTCCGATAGTCGGCTTTTCTCTATTTATTTTATTCGATGTTTTACATGATTGATAATGCATCTTTGAAATCAAAGAATATCGAAAAAAGTGTCTTCCTCTTTTCGCAAAAGCCATTGATTTATTATGTTAATGTTATAGGAATCTCCAACCTATCTCACGAAAAGAATCCTTTTCTTTTTCTATATATAGAATAGAAAGATCTGTATATTTATCCAACTCATCTCATTATTCTTTAATAGAATAATACTTCAGTCAATTTGGCTTTATTTAGAATTTAGTTCATTTTTAGTTTAGGTTTATTCTGTAGAATGAAATTTCATCAATAAGAATTAATAATTAAATAGAAATAAGAAGAAGGAGTATTTATGTCGCGTTACCGAGGTCCTCGTTTCAAAAAAATACGTCGCCTGGGGGCTTTACCAGGGCTAACTAATAAAAGGCCCAGAGCTGGAAGTGATCTTAGAAACCAATCGCGTTCCGGGAAAAAAATCCCAATATCGTATTCGCCTAGAAGAAAAACAAAAATTGCGTTTTCATTATGGTCTTACAGAACGACAATTACTTAAATACGTTCGTATCGCCGGAAAGGCAAAGGGGTCAACAGGTCAGGTTTTACTACAATTACTTGAAATGCGCCTGGATAACATCCTTTTTCGGTTGGGTATGGCTCCGACTATTCCGGGAGCTCGCCAATTAGTTAACCATAGACATATTTTAGTCAATGGTCGTATAGTAGATATACCAAGTTATCGCTGCAAACCCCGAGATACTATTGCGGCGAGGGATGAACAAAAATCTAGAGCTCTAATTCAAAATTCTCTCGATTCATCCCCTCCTGAGGAATTGCCAAACCATTTGACTCTTCAACCATTCCAATATAAAGGATTAGTCAATCAAATAATAGATAGTAAATGGGTCGGCTTGAAAATAAATGAATTGCTAGTGGTAGAATATTATTCTCGTCAGACTTAAACCTAACAAAAAGAAAATAAAAACTAATAAGAATTAAGGGTTCGACCAATTTTGCTCCCTTTCGGCGAAGTAAATTAACCTAAGGTTAAGATAAATAAGGGTTTGATCCGGATTTTTCTTCCATTTAGGTGTCATAGACCGAGAGGGATATTTTCATTCCTTGTCTACTCTTTTCTTTAACAGTATTTTCTGTACCACAGCCATTAGGAATAGAGAATTCATATCAAAGAAAGGTCTAACTGTTGGAATAGTCGTATCCATTGCTATTTGATCTATTGTGGTTAGATTGTGGTTAGTAAGATCGGTAAATTAGGTGAAGGTAAGGAAAGAGAGGGATTCGAACCCTCGGTAAGCAAAAGCCTACATAGCAGTTCCAATGCTACGCTTTCAACCACTCAGCCATCTCTCCTACATAATGATTATGACCCAAAAACAGAAAATAGAGTGAATCATTCATATTAGATTATTGGGTAGGTACAACCAATCAATTCTAACTAGAAAGCGATAAAAATAGAAAATTTTTCATCATAGTAAAATTATAGTAAAAGCAGTATCTTTCCTTCTAGGCTGGGGGGATAAAGGGAAAATTTATTTCTTACAAAAACCGTAAAAAAATTCTATTCGTGTTTGCAAAAACAATGTTCTCTTCTTTTTCTGATTATCTATTTATACTATACCGACCAGATTAAATCAATAAATTAGAAATTCTAATGAAGTCACTGAGCGAGGGGTCTATATTTTATGGTTAATAGATATCTTTAGATCATGATTCTATTTAGACTATGATTCCATATCAGAAGAATGATCAAATTGCTTTATAGGCCCGTTTTAGAGTTATCAACAAAATATCTATATTCTATTAAAAATACAAATTGATAAACAATTTTTTTATAGTTGATTGTATAGTGTATACCCGTAAATACACAACACAAAAAAATGGGTGGTTATTCTATTTTCATCATACGATGATTCTTTCGTTGGTAGACTATTCCAGTAAGATGGAATCGAATCCGGTTCCCATATTTATTTCATATTTCTTTCTTAGTTCTTATCAATTCTTGTAATGTAAAAAAGAACAATTTGAATATTGAATTTTTTAATATTGAATAGACGGACCATCTCTTTTTTTTTTTATGATAATGAATACGTTTTTATGTTATTTCGTACTGTAGAATTCTTTTCCTTGTGGGATCATTTTCCCGCGAGAAGTAATGAGAACAATGATAGAATGGATTGCTACCTATGTCTAGATCGCGGATAAATGGAAATTTTATTGATAAAACCTTTTCAATTGTAGCCAATATCTTATTACGAATAATTCCGACAACTTCAGGAGAAAAAGAGGCATTTACCTATTACAGAGATGGTGCGATTTGATTTTTTTTATTACTC
>JARYGA010036548.1:45000-55000 GCA_030545235.1 Helianthus tuberosus | reverse complement strand
CCTTCTACAGCTTGGCCCGCAGCAGTACCTTGACCAACTCCAGGTCCAATAGAAGCAAGCCCTACAGCCAATCCAGCAGCAATAACGGAAGCGGCAGAAATCAGTGGATTCATGATAAGTTCCTCGTACCAAAAAAAAAATGGTTAATGATACATTCAACCAATGAACTATGACTTAATTATTCCATTGCTACGATTCATCCAGTCGAAGTAACTATGAACTTCGAATTCAAGTAATAACATTCTTGAATTATCAAAATGACTTTGATATCTCTTTTTTAGTTTCTCTCGATAAAGTATTTGTGAATCCATACAACTTTAGTTTTTCCGTTTCTTTGTCCTGAATCGCTCTTTGAATTCTTCGATTTTTTTATTGACTTCATCCGTTTATTCAACTCACAGTCACAGATGAGACAGAAGGACTTCTATAGAATCCCCATCTACATTCGCATTCGATTAGTAGGGAAAATTAGATATATCTTTAGCTCGTATATAACTAGTCAATATCTAATATCACATATACATGTCTTTCTTCCACAATGTAAACCAACTCTTCCTTCATCTTCAATTCAATTTGATAAGTATGCGTCTAACCCTTGACAAGAGTTAACTTATAGCTATTCAATTCCATATACCTAGTTCGACCTCCCCTCTACGAACCATTTATGAACCCCGCTTTTTAGAAATTCTCCTTTCCCTCCCCCCTTCTTTATCATTTTTATCATTATCCTGCAACCTAAATTGATAAGATAATCAATGGATAAATTGATTGGGGCGAATCGTTGCATAGAAATTGATTTGATTTATCTAAGTTCATACAATTTATTATTTATTAATATTTTCGTTTGGTCAATCAGTGAATAAAATCAACTGAAAAGGGGAATCATTCTATAGAACATCCTTTTTTTATTTAATAAGACCTCGTAATACCACAAGACTTCTTCGTTAAATTACGACTCCGAATAGTGAATATTCGGATTCGATGACTAATCTATCATCTATCATTGAGGGGAAGGTATGATTATGATATAAATGGACCAAACGGGAATTTTAGGAAAAAGATCTTTGAGATCTCTTTCCTTTTTTTTTTTTTCAATTCTCTACTCTAATATCAATATTGTAATAATATCAATATTGTAATCTTTATTGTAATCTTTTTTTTCTATTACTTTAGATCGTATATAGTGTAGTTGTATATTTTCATTTCCGAATTTCATTTTTTGTTTAGCCACGCACCATTGCCTTAGGTTAAACTAAAAAAAAAAGACTATTTAGAAAACTAGTCAATGGTGGCCCTCCATGGATTCACCTATATAAGCCGCGGCTAAAGTTGCAAAAATAAGAGCTTGAATACCACTTGTAAATAATCCAAGGAACATGACGGGGATAGGAACCACTGAAGGTACTAAAGAAACAAGAACAACAACTACTAATTCATCGGCTAATATATTTCCGAAAAGTCGAAAACTAAGTGATAGGGGCTTTGTGAAATCTTCTAAGATATTAATAGGTAAAAGAATTGGAGTTGGTTGAATATATTTCCCGAAATAACTCAATCCTTTTTTGGTAAGACCTGCATAGAAATATGCCACTGACGTGAGTAAAGCCAAAGCAACAGTAGTATTTATATCATTCGTGGATGCGGCTAACTCCCCATGAGGTAATTGTATGATTTTCCAAGGTAAAAGGGCGCCTGACCAATTAGAAACAAAAATAAATAGAAACATAGTTCCAATAAAAGGAACCCAAGGACCATATTCTTCTCCAATTTGAGTTTTACTCACATCTCGAATAAATTCAAGGACATATTCGAAGAAATTCTGACCGCCGGTCGGAATGGTTTGTGGGTTCCGAACGGCTAGAGCGGCTGAACCTAATAAGATAGCAATTACAACCCAAGAAGTAATAAGTACTTGGCCGTGGACTTGGAAACCCCCGATTTTCCAATAAAAATGTTGGCCTACTTCCACACCGGATAGATCGTATAACCCATTTAGTGTGTTGATGGAACATGATAGAACATTCATATTGCCCTCTGACAAAAATAGAACTTTAAACAAAATGATTTTGATTCAACCATCTCTTTCTCGACTTGACTACTTGAATCGTATATTTTGAATACCAACTAATCAAATTCTATTCCTTGTTATTTTTCTCTCTTTTTTGAGATTCAGAAATAGTAACCGATTCGATAAATCTATGAAGGTTCCGAAATGAAATAAGTTATTTATCTTATTATTAATCACGGATTTCTTATATAGCCAGAACGGCCCTCACAAATTGCAAATACTAATTTGTTAAGAATTAATCGGATTGAAGATATAGCGTCATCATTCGCTGGAATCGAAATATCTGCGAGATCGGGGTCACAATTTGTATCGATTAAACAAATTGTTGGAATTCCCAATGTGATACATTCTTGAAGGGCCGTATATTCTTCGTGCTGATCAACGATGATTACAATATCGGGTAACCCTGTCATATATTTAATCCCGCCCAGATATGTTTGCAAATGAGATAATTGTCTTTTCAACATAGCCGCATCTCTTTTCGGAAGACGGCTGAGCCCCCCTGTTTTTTGTTCAGTTCTCAAGTCTCTAAACTTATGAAGTCTCGTTTCTGTAGTGGACCAATTCGTTAACATACCACCGAGCCATTTTTTATTAACATAATGACACCGAGCCCTTATTGCAGCCCATGCTACTGAATCAGCTTCTTTATTTTTAGTGCCAACAATTAATAATTGTTTTCCCCTACTTGCTGCATCAAAAACCAAATCACAAGCTTCTGATAAAAAACGAGCAGTTCTAGTAAGATTTGTAATATGAATACCTTTACGTTTTGCAGAGATATAAGGTGCCATTTTAGGATTCCATTTCCTAGTACCATGGCCAAAATGAACTCCTGCTTCCATCATCTCTTCTAAATTAATGTTCCAATATCTTCTTGTCATTTCTCCCCATACTGCCCCCCCTTTTTGAAAAAAAGCGAAGAGGTACACTGAAATAAATAATTGTTCCGATGGAACCTTCTCTTCTACCGTAGATTGGCGTAGATACACAGCCCAAGCCATTATTCTTTTCTATTTGTTATTTTTTTTATTACTATTACCAAATCAAATGACTGCACTGAAAAACCAACGGATCCTTTTAAAAGATAAAAGAAAGTAAAAGATAAAAGAAAGGGGTGAATCTGCTCTTAGGTATCATGAAATCCTAAAAATCCTAAAAAAATGATTGTTCTTGTGTATCATGGAAATTCTTTGAAAGGCAAGAATCAAATCATTTTCTATGGTAGAACAAAATATCTTTCATTTCCCCCTCTAATAGATTCTTTTTTTTGAGTTCAAAGGCAATGTTGTTAGGAATGTTGTTAGGTTCGCTTGAAGGTGTTTTGAAGCCGCTACCAACAGGTATCATCCCCCCAGAACAACGTTTTCTTTTAGGCCTTTCAACCAATCGATACGCCCTAGGAGAGCTGCTTTTGCTAAAACTCGAGCGGTTTCTTGAAAACTCGCTTCGGATATGAAACTTTGAGTATTCATGGATGCTCTTGTTATTCCCAATAAGACGGCTTGGTAACAGATCGCTTCTTCCAAAGCGCGCCCCATTCGTTCCGCTCGCAACAATCCAATTAGTTCTCCGGGCGAAAAAACATTAGACATTTCATCTTCTGAAACCAACACTTTTGATGTTATTTGACGTACAATAATTTCTATATGCCTATTATGTATCTGCACCCCCTGGGATCGATAAACCTTTTGGACCTTATTAACCAAAGAGATACGACTTTGCACTATAGTTAGCTTAGCACCAATAAAGAATGCCCAAGGAATTCCAAGAATTCTTGTTATACATTTGTTCCAACCCTCAATCCTCTTTTCAAGATTCATCGATATTGAATCAATCGAACGCACTTCTAACACCTGTTCCACTTTTGGAAGACCTTGCGTTATATCACCAGATCTTGATTTTTCATATATAAATGTAACTAATGTATCTCCTTCGTAAAGGATTTCCCCATAATGTCCATGAACAGTTGCTCCTGGAGTAGCCAAATAAGGCTTAGCTGATCGTATTACCACAGAGTCAACTTGAAGAATTAGAACTTGACCTGATTTTAAATGCGGTCCTTTTTTGGCTATACATACATTTTCACAAAGAAACTGCCCAAGACTAACGATTGTAGATGTCTCTTCACAATAATTGTAATGGAGAAAATACCAATTCAATTTGAATGGATTCAAAATGATGTTACTGCATGAATAGGGATTATAAATTTTACCATTTTCATCCAGTAAATAATATTTAAGTATTTGAAAAATCTGTTTTAAATTGTCAAGTTGCAAATAGTTCGTTACCAAGATCTGATTATGGGTTATTAAATGGGAAAATAAATCGAAATGATAAATTGGAAAGCCTGTTCCTAAGGGGCCCAACGAATTCCTAATTGGAATTAGGGGGTCCTTTTTGATTGATTCTTTTATCACATTGGGATATTTTACATCGTTGAATGGGCCTATTCGAGAACAATTGGATGATGACAAAATTATCAAAGATTGAGATTCCTTATTTCGATTCAACAATGTATGAATAGTTCCTTGGTTTGGATTAAGGGATTCTTGAATCGTTGCCTTGGAATAGGAATAAATGGAAGAAAACGGATTGCCATTAGCGCGATCTGATCCATTCTCAGAGATCAATCCTGAACCCGGCAGATCGTTCCTTTTTCCGGTATATGAAATAGGTGACTTCGCTAAGTCGATTCTTAGAAAATCTCTAATCAAACCATTTGTCCTTATTTCAACAAAGGAAGCACAGGCCTTTTCGATCTTTTTGTCTTGGTCCCAATTCAACACTAAACAAGTCCGAACTAATTGAATACTTGTGTCCCAAATTTCAAGAATTGGGTCGTAATAAAGGATATAATTGACAACTCGAAGTTGTAGATTATCACTTTCCTGCAAGAGATCCGCTGGGAAAAGTCTTCCTAAATTTATACCATCCGTTTTTTTATATGGGACTACGGGTTGAACCAAAACAAAATACTTTTTTTCATACCTGGAAAGTTTCATTCGTTGGATATAGAGCCAATTTTTCAATTTTTTGTATTCTTTGGAATTTTGTTTTCCCCCTCCCGGTGGTATCAATCGGAATGCCTTATTTGTCTTTCCAGGAAAATGGATATCTCCAGAAAAGATTATCAGTTTAATTTTTTCTGCTTTTTTCTTCACTCGGACCAATCCACCTACCCGACTTCTTCTATTTAAAGTGATTTGTGTATCTACCCCAATAATACTATTGTGCCGTACCATTATGGAAGAAGATTCGGCCAAAATGTGGACTTCCACGGGAATAAAAAAAATGGATTGACTTCCTTTTGATATTTTGGCCAAAATACCTTGACTCCTCGATACTCAACCAAATTCTCTTCGTTGACGATTGAATTCAGCTCTCTAGTCTCATATTTAGTAAGTCCCGAGCTCTTTCTTATATATCGAGGATCATCGAAATAAGCAAGAATACTATTTCTACGGAGAATACCATTTCTGGGGATTTCAATTGAGATACCTGAAGAAGGTATTAGTTGGTTCTCGCCTTCTTGAATCGAGTCGAGTGGGATGATGACTCTATTTCTTCGCCTCTTTGCCAATAAATCAGAATTCCCGTCGAGAATGCCCGGATATCTGAGATTACAACGACCAGTACATGTCATTCGATTAAGTTCTGAATAATCAGGAATCCTATCTCCTTTTTTATTTTTACCAGAAAAATACGAACTAAAAAATTTGTGTCTCACTTGATTATTAGTTACTGAGGGGTTAGAAATATATCTTCGCTTAACAGAAAGAGAATAAGCGTTCATTTGATCTTGATCCTTGTGGATCGAACAGGGGCCTAGACTAGATCTCCAGGGCTCCCCTAATAATATCCATAAATGACTTGTTTTTGGTAAGAGATGAATATTACCATATGTAAATTCAGGTGCATGGTACACATCGGTATTCCAGTGCATTTCGCCCTCTGAGTCAGAATAAATATGTTTTCGAACCTTCTCTTTCAAATTCAAAGTGGATGTTCTCGCGCGAATCTCAGCAATGACTTGTTCTGATTCTACATATTGATCGTTTTGAACTAAAAGAAAACTTTTGGGCGGAATACACACATTGTGTATAATATCTTCACTCTCAATAGTTACATATAAGTCTCTAGAACATAGAAAAGCAGGATGTCCATGACGTGTACGTGTCGGATGAACCAAATCCTCATTGAATTTTATTTTTCCATTAAAAGGGGCTCGCACATGTTCTGCAGTACCCCCTGTGAATACTCCGCCAGTATGAAAAGTTCTTAATGTTAATTGAGTACCCGGTTCTCCAATAGATTGACCTGCAATAATACCTACAGCTTCTCCCAATTCGACCAGGTCGTCATGAACTGGACTCCGGCCATAACATAATTGACAAATCCAAGATGTACTCCTACAAGTAAAGGGGGTTCGAATAGAGATTGGTTGTGCTCTAAAAGTTATGAATCTATTGACAAGTCCAACCCCAATATCTTGATTTCTAGTAGCAATGCATCGCGAACCTATATATATATCATCTGCTAATACACGGCCAATTAATGTTTGGATAAAAATCCTGTCCGCCATCATTCCATTTCGAGGACTTACAGAAATACCGTGAACGGTGCCACAATCTGTTCGACGTACAACAATGTGTTGCACTACTTCAACAAGTCTGCGCGTGAGATATCCTGCATCTGATGTTCGGATAGCGGTATCCACAACTCCTTTACGGGCTCCGTAGCAAGAAATAATATATTCTGTTAAAGAGAGTCCTTCGCGTAAATTGCTTTGAATGGGTAAATCAATCATTTGTCCTTGGGGATCCGACATTAATCCTCTCATACCTACTAATTGATGTACCTGAGACGCATTTCCTCTGGCTCCCGAAAAAGACATTATATGGACTGGATTAAAAGGATCGGTCATCCGAAAATTAGGAGTCATTTCTTGTCGCAAATATTCACTTGTGGCATACCATATCTCGATTGATTGACGTAATTTTTCTACCGCGTGTACATTCCCATAATGATGGTGTTTTTCCAAAAGAACACTTTGTTGTTCAGCGTCTTGAACGAGCCATCTTTTAGAAGGTATTGTTAAAAGATCATCAATTCCTAATGAAATGGATGCGGCGGTCGCTTGTCGGAAACCCAGAGTCTTTACTTGATCCAGGATATGTGATGTATATCCTATTCCATAGTGATCAATAAATCGACTAATAAGTCGTTTCATGGCAGTTCCGTCTATCACTTTATTGTGAAAGACCTGAGTGGGCCGTTCTGCCATCAGTACCTCCATATTGCGTTGCGCTGAGTAGAATTTGACAATGGGTTTGAGTCAGTGATTGGAAAACTTCCTTTTCTAGATCTTGATTCACGTAGAAATTCCGCATTTCTAGTCCTAGTTAACCCGGTGAGACTCGAATTCGCGCTGGTAGCATAGAATTATAACAGCCCTGCCAAAACCCCTGTATGGCTTCTTCTATTTCTCGATAAAGAGAAATATGACCAAGAGTGGTTCGAATATATATATAAAGAATTTCTTTTTTTATACTTCTTACTATTAGATAGTGTCCATAAATCTCATAATAGGTCCCCAAAGATTCATAGTGAATTTCGATAGGAGCTTCTCTTGCAGCAATAACACGTTGATCTAGTCGCCACCGCAGCCACAAAGGACTACCTAAATTGATTCGTTTTTGCCGATAAGCTCCAATTGCATCATAGGCATTACAAAAAAAGGGTTCTTTTTTTTTGTATACTTATAGTTATTATCTTCATTTTGATAGTTTCTACGATTACATGGATTATACCTATTTACACAAATACCCCGACGATTTCCACTCGTTAAGACATAGAGTCCACTAAGCATATCTTGAGTTGGTGCAGAAATGGGATCTCCAATAGTTGGAGACAAAAGATTCATATGAGAAAACATAAGTAAACGTGCCTCTGCTTGAGCCTCTAAAGATAAAGGCACATGAACAGCCATTTGATCCCCGTCAAAGTCTGCATTGAAGCCCTTACAAACTAATGGATGTAAACAAATAGCACGCCCTTCCACTAAAACGGGGAGGAATGCCTGTATACCTAATCTATGCAGAGTAGGCGCTCTATTCAGCAATACAGGATGGTCATCCAGAATTTCTTGAAGTATTTCCCATACAATAGGTTTTTTTTTTCCGAATTTGACTCTTAGCAACTCCTATGTTCGAAGCAAGATGTTTTCTAATTAGGTCACGAATTAGAAATGCCTGGAAAAGTTCTATTGCAATTTCGCGAGGCAATCCACATCGATGTAATGAAAGTGAAGGGCCCACGACAATCACTGACCGCCCTGAATAATCGACTCGTTTACCAAGCAGAGTCTCGCGAACTCTTCCTTCTTTGCCTTC
Source organism: Helianthus tuberosus (assembly GCA_030545235.1). Classification (NCBI taxonomy): domain Eukaryota; kingdom Viridiplantae; phylum Streptophyta; class Magnoliopsida; order Asterales; family Asteraceae; genus Helianthus; species Helianthus tuberosus. The sequence goes on along the minus strand of JARYGA010036548.1, from coordinate 46,537 downwards.
AATTACATCTGAAAGCGACTTGTAAATTCTATTATGATCATCCCTCATTGGTTGTCCGCAGATTCCATTATCAAGAAGTGCATCCACGGCTTCTTGTAGCAATTTTTCCTGAGATATTATTAATTCTTCTGGTGTAGCTATACTTGTTGTTAATAGATCTGTAAGAGTATTATTCCGATAGATAATTCTTCTATAGATTTCATTAATATCCGAGGTCACTAGTTTATCCTCATCTATATGATAGATTGGTCTCAACTCAGGAGGAAGAACTGGTAATAGACACAAAACCATCCATTTTGGTTCTATATTTGTTCGAATAAAATGCTTAGCCAATTCCATGCGTCTAAGCAAAAAATCTTTTCTTCTTCCAACTTTTCGATCTTCCCATTCATTCCCTGTGGATTCCTCTTCCTCCAATTCTTTCCATTCTACCAATGAATAATCTATAATCAGTCGTAAATCTAGATTGGCTAATTGTTGTCTGATAGAACCTCCTCCGGTAGACATCTCTCGATTTCGAAATGTATCGAAGCTCCGGGTAGTAAAAAAAATTGGGATCCTATATTTCCAGGGTTGAATTTCATATTCCAATAAACCCCGTAATAGTAAAAAAGTGGGTTTTTTATCTATGGGCCTAGCAAAATAAAAATTGGGATAGGATCTCCCCCCCCCCCTAAAAATCGGACGTGAAAGTTTCCTTTCATCCGGCTAAAGTAGGTCAAATAAAGAAAAAAAGAAAAAGAAAGGAGTTCTCGCTTTCAGATTCTAGAAAACTCCAAAAGGATCTACTCCTTACTCAAGTTTTCAGTGAAAATCAAGCAAAACTTCATTGATTCTGTCTTCCTTATTATTTTTATTTAGATTTTATGAATTCTTTATTCAATTATGACATAAATGAAATGTGAAATTCTTGAGTAGTCTACTTCCTCTCGAATGATGAATCCCGTAATTCTTAATTAAAGAGAGTACCTTGGAATTCATAAGGAATTTACTTGTCTATGTACTGTTCCATTCGATCTTTTAGGTCCCGACTTCACCTCGACGGTTAGGCCACGATTAAAGTCTATATGCGATAGATAGACTCTTGTAACCATGACATCCTTTCTATTTGCTTACTTGAACATCATTTTTTTTCTAAAAAAAGGAACTGCTTAATTCTACAAAAGAAAAAGTCTTTTTTTACGAGGTATAACTATAAATTCTTATGAAATCGACCATAGATCAATTCCCTTTTTGGGGAGCGTCTTGAATACATCCCTAATTCTGAGCTTCATGTTACTCCTACCAAGAAACATGTCAGGTAAGGGCATCCCGATTGGATTAAATGGGATGACAGTTTCTCATTTCGAATCTGTAAAATCAGAATTTCGATCAAATCACACACCGCAGTATACTAGGTCTTCTAATTCGTTAAGAGGTTTATCTAAAAGATTCACAATATAACTAGGAAGACGTTTCAAATACCACACATGCATTACGGGGTATGCGAGTTTGATGTAGCCCATTTGATATCTTCGTATCCGAGAATCAACAAACT
>JARYGA010036548.1:32500-40000 GCA_030545235.1 Helianthus tuberosus | reverse complement strand
AGAGAGCATAATTGAATTCCGAAGGGGTTTCCCTTCTTTTTTTCAGGATTCTGTCGAAGAAAGAACAAACCCTAAACTAAAATGAAAATAACTAACATAGTGAAGTTGATAGAATATTCCATCTTTTCTCCTGCGACTCATCTTTCTCATACTTCCTTGTCTTCCAAAGAAATTTAGATAATTAAAATTTAGAACCTAATTCCTCTCTTTTTCCACTTCGTTTGTATTGTTTGTTGGGGTTTTGTAGTTCGGACGGGCGGTTAGATTTCGTTTCGTTTGATGGTTCTATAAGGAAGACCTAAGGTAGGTTATAGAAAAGAAAGAACAGAAAAGAAGGATACAGAAAGTAAAGCAACTTTTGGTTGGTCCGGGAATCCAAGATTGGATTTGGTATGGATAAAAGATGTTCGTATGTTATACTATTCAATTCTCGACGACGAATTAATTTAATAGCTCAGATATTGTTATTCATGATATTGATCCGATTCAAGATCATCGATAGGTAATGCATTCATTGAATTGATAGGTGAAAGATTTATCATCTCTATGGGATTAAATCCCGAGTTATTGTGAAATAAAAAAACGATGAGATTATGGAAGTAAATATTCTTGCATTTATTGCTACTGCACTGTTCATTTTAGTTCCTACTGCTTTTCTACTTATAATTTACGTAAAAACAGTCAGTCAAAATGATTAATTACTTTAAATGAAACTTGACTTCTGAATTCTTATCAATAGTTGAAGAAATCAAATGAAAAGTATTCTATTTTTACGTCTTAAATGAAATCAACGGGCTATCATCGGCGGTCTTCTATGAGATCCGAGAGTATGGTAAGTAAGAAATTTATTTCTTACTTACCATACTCTCTATTAGTGTTATAATAGTGTATAAAATTGTTTCTAATAAAGTTGGTATACTATATTAGCTTCTATCTTCAATATTAGCTTCTATCTTCAATAGATGTAATTATTAATCCATATATGTAATTGACGTAGGACCCAATTCTAGTTCGTTTGATACATCTATTTATTCCGATGAATCTGAAATAATTGTTTTACTGTTATAGAATAGATTTCTCCACTAGAATCCAATGGAATTTGAAAATGAAGATATTTTGATTTGAATTGAAATAATTTTCAAATCAAAAATGCGTTGCAGAACGATCTATAAAACAATTGATACCGTTTCATTCCTCAACTAAATTAGGAGTGCTTCTAAAGTCCACTTCTTCCCCATACTACGAGTGAAAGGGAAAATGTAAAGACTACCATTAAAGCAGCCCAAGCGAGACTTACTATATCCATGTGAATTATGTCCCTTATCTCTATGATAGAATTATTCCATTATTGCTCACTAATAATAGTAGAATTAATGGTCCAGAGTCAAAAAGGGATTCTGGCCGAACACTATTGATGAACCAATCAAATAAATCCATTTCAAAAATTCCTATATTATTTCTAATCGGGAAAGACTAAACACAAGTAAAATAAAAAATAACATTACAAAGGAATGTTACTAATGGAACATCTAGTAATAAAATAAATAAGAGGGTCCATTCATTTTTTATTGCCCTTCAAAGTAAAAATAGATCAATTGCTATCTATTACAAAATTTTCCTATTTGATCTAATACGTACCCTTTCCCGATTGTCTCTCTGAAGGAGTTGAGAGATAGTATATTATACTTTTGACGAGGGGTTAAAAAAAAAATTTTCACTTTTTATTTTCTATAAAAAAGGAAATTATCCATCTCAATCTAATAGTGATTGAATGCCTAAACACTCAGAGATTCTCGCGAGTCTATATATGTAGATTATAGTATAGAAAGAACTTCCCCCAACCAGTAGTTAAATTATCTGCCGGCTATCCAAACCCAATCAGTAGACATTACATTAGTAGTAGAAAGGAATCGGGAAGTCTTGCTTCGACCATGACAATCTTTCTTTTCATTTTCGATTCAAAAATTGATTTACAAAATATCCAGAACGGATGTTTAGAATCAATCAAGTATTAATAGTCCCCTTATTCTGTTCTGCTGGATAAAATTTGGTTGAGTTATATCACAGAACATAATAAGAGATTTTGATTCGTTTGTTGATGAGGCGGCACCCGGATTTGAACTGGGGAAAAAGGATTTGCAGTCCCCCTCCTTACCACTCGGCCATGCCGCCAAAACGATACACAATAGGATCAAAATTTCCCTTTTTGGGTTGTATTACTAAATTTTAGTTTTTGTACTTGCATCCTGTTTTTAATCCTTTTTTTAATTTAGAAAAATTAGAAAAGAAACCATTTTTCCCCTTTTGATTGTCTTTGATCTACCCCTTCGATTGATTATATAGTATCTCAAAACACACAATGCCAAAAAGCTTCCCCTCACTTTTATATTGAAAAAGAAAATGTATATTTTCACTCAAAAAAACCAAAATTGATGACAAATGGGAACCATTAACTATTCGTTGACTGAGAATTCGTGAATGATTATTGGATTTGAATCTAAAATTTGGTTTGCCTAATGACATAAGAAAATACAAATTGATACATACTTAATTGATTCTTTTGAATCAAAAATCCTTCTCAATTTCCATTATAACAAAAATGATAAGTATATGTAAACCCCAGAACGGAAATTGTTACAAAGATACAAAATTGGCTATTTAGAGTATGTTGCCTATAAATAAAAAAGAAAGGGGATTTTTTGGAACAAAAAAAGGCCCGGCTGGGTATTGACCGGGCCAGGCCAAAAGGGCGCTTCGAACAAAATAAAAGCAAGAAGGTCTTCTTTATTTCTTTTTCTATTTGGATCTTTCGAGCATCTAAATGGAATTGCTAATTCTATAATAACGATAAAGAATGTGAAAGAAATACTTTCTTTAATCCTTATTTGATGTGTAATGTAACATAGTAATTATCTTTTTCAATTGGGAGAGATGGCTGAGTGGACGAAAGCGGCGGATTGCTAATCCGTTGTACGAGTTATTCGTACCGAGGGTTCGAATCCCTCTCTTTCCGTTTCCGTTGATGACTTTCTATTTTTTCTTTCAAATTTAGCAAATCCCTGTTTATTTTTTTCCTAGTGAAATGTGTGGAATAGCTAAAATAAAATATTAAGAAAATTGTAAAATTAAGCAACAAAAACGAAATTTTTATTTTATTCTTCACGTCCAGGATTACGTCCTGGATCATTGGATAGGAATCCAAAGATGAAGAGAGAAACAAAGAATATTACTACTGTGTAAACGAAAAGTTTGAGAGTAAGCATTACACAACCTCCAAGATCATTTTTTGAAAAAAAAACGAGAAAAGAAAAGATAATAGATCCTCCTTTTTTATATCACATATCCTATTTTGACACCAAGAAATGAATTATAGAAATAGAAAAGAATGTTCAGAAATTCAAATGAAGTTGAAATTTTTAATAAGAGTCTTTGATTACCACAAATCACTTTCATACCGACAATTAGATATTGTAAGCGACCCTAAGCTAATAAGGTATTTCGCCGAAAAAAGGAGAAAAAGGATTAAAATCGGGAAATGGGGCGAGCCGGATTTTTTGCGGCTATCCGAAATTTCAATGTTTGAATTGAAGGTTCATACTGTCAGACTTATTTGATCTTCTCGATTGTTATCATTTTTATCAAAAAAAATGAATTTTCTAGGATACTATTAAAGATCTTATCGAAAACTTACAGCAGCTTGCCAAACAAAGGCTAAAAGAAAAAAGAACAGGGGTATGACTGGCATAACATCTACGATTGGATTCAAAAAAGCATAGGCTTCGGGCAATTTGGCGAAGAAAAGACTACTCGGATAAAGGGCAGAATTAAGACAGATCAAACTAAAGATATTAAGCATAACAGACATTTTTTTTCGTCGAGATAATTGCATTTTGATTGAGTTATTGATATAAGGAAAAATGAAGAAAGTAAGGTAGACAAAAAAATCCTTCTTTTTCCACTCAATCAAAAATCCTCCAATTCTCAAAGGAGAATAGAAAAAATCATACTTTCATACAATATCTTAATTGAATTATATATAATGATCAATAAATTCAGTTGAATTCTAGATATACACATGTCAAAATTCTAGCAACGAATCTATAATCAATTCTATAAAGGAGAAAGATTTTCTATAGATAGTTGGACTGGAATTGACGAACACTTAATACCAATATTATTCTTTATTAGTATTAGTGTCCAATAAAAATAGAAATGGGGCGTAGCCAAGCGGTAAGGCAACGGGTTTTGGTCCCGCTATTCGGAGGTTCGAATCCTTCCGTCCCAGAGCATATCCCTTGTATCCGAATACTTCTTTTTTGTTCAACAAGGTTCTGTTTCAAGGTCTAATATTGGATAGAATATGATTCCTCTTTCTTTTTTGATTTTGAATGATTCTTTTCGAAATCATATCTTAATGAATGATTCTTTTCGAAATCATATCTTAATTTTTTACAAACTGAACTAAATCGAGTTCAAATTACATGCAAAAGGAACTAAACCCTTTTATGATCCAGATAAAGATAAGATGGGGCATAGATCTGTAGAAGGATTACTTAACCTCAGGTTAAACAAAATATGAATATGAAAATACATATAAAAGAGGAAGTGCTTAGCTTATAGGTATGTATTGTTATCCTATTTCAGTGACAAAAAGTCTTTCCATTTTTGTGAAAAAGAATTTGCATTCCTAAAAGATTAAAATTGAAATATTTAACAATGATATTTCTTTTTATTGTTCGATCTATTTAGATTATTTGCTTTACATCATTGACAATTCCATTCGAAAAGAAACAGAAAATTATCTTTTTTATGATAACCAAATGGAGTCTTTACTGTAAAACATGACTCAAATTCAAGTATAAAGATTTGTAATGATTCTTTATGGATTGAATCTTTGGGAAGTTTTGGGAAGTTGGAACGGGTCAGTCTATCTTATTGAGTCACTTGAAGAGGCAGAGTCAAATAGAATTTATTTATTCGTGTGATTTCTGTTAGTTATTTTATTTCTATATTTAGATTTCTGGATATTTCTGTTAGACATTTTTTTGAGATAGAGATTTATAGAAAAAGTTCCATTCATACAAAAAAACGGGGTCTTGCTAATATTTATTCAGAAAAAAATTTTTGATCTTTATTATCTATGTAGATAAGAAAAAATAGAAATGACTGTGTCTCTGTACCGACTGAACCAATGACTATTCATGATTCCACAATTGAATCAATTCCATACTGGTTCCAAATTAGAGGAATGTTATGGTAAAACTTCGTTTAAAACGATGTGGTAGAAAGCAACGTGCGACTTGAAGGACACGATCCGGTGTGGATTCTTATTCTTACATCCACCATTTTATATAGGAATGAAGGTGCTCTTGGCTCGACGTCGTTTTTCTATTCTACTAGAATCCTTCTTTTTTTTATTGGGTTTTAATGTAAATATGTAAATAGTTCGTGATGGAGCTCGAGTAGAAAGTATTGATGAATTTCTCAGGGGCAACGATCTAGGGTTAATGCCAATCAATAAATTGGAACAACTTCGTAAGTATATCTTCGATATAGAAATAGAAAGGATCCGATTCGAGCAAATTTTTCAATTCAAAAAAATTTGTTGGAACGGCTAAAACTTTTTCGATCCACAGTGTATCGCGCACGAATCAACCATCGGTATGATTCTTTGATAGAAAGAAATCACAAAAGGGGTATGTTGCTACCATTTTGAAAGGATTAAGAAGCACCGAAGTAATGTCTAAACCCAATGATTTAAAACCAAGATAAAGGATCCCAGAACAAGGAAACACCACTTCAATTGTCTCACGGATCCAAATAAAGAATCCAAATATATTTGAAATGAGACGAAAAAAAGGGGGGGGGGGTTAAAGACCACTCAAAAAAAGAAAAATCTTAATTTCTTTAAGATATTTGAGAATTTTTGAACTTGAGTTATGAGTACAAATGATTTTTTTCAGGAAGGAAGCTAAATAAAAATGACTATGAGTTAAATTATAGACTAATTTATTTTACGGATTCCTTTCCTATCCTATTTATTCTAATTTTTGTCTATGGATAAAATTAGAATCGTTTTTTATCGAGCCGTACGAGGAGAAAACTTCTTATACGGTTCTAGGGGGGGTTCTTTTTTATCTACATCTATCCCGATGAGCCGTCTATCGAATCGTTGCAATTGATGTTCGATCTCGAAGAGAAGGAAGAGATCTTCGGAAAGTGGGTTTTTATGATCCTATCAAGAATCAAACTTATTTAAACGTTCCCGCGATTCTCTATTTCCTTGAAAAGGGCGCTCAGCCTACAGGAACTGTTCAGGATATTTTAAAAAAGGCAGAGGTTTTTAAGGAACTTGGCCCTAATCAAACGAAATTCAATTAAATTAAGGAAATAAAAACTAAGGATAGGATAGTGATTTCTATATCATTTTGGATATCTTTTCTATACTATGTTTTTTATTTCCTTCTTTTCTTGCTCTATTCGTATCTATTTAGCATTGCTTTTATAGAATCTTTTTCTAACTTTGATGAATCCTTACAAAATAGAAAATGATGGCATTACCTGCAACCTGCAATCGGGTGGTTTTCATTCGAACTCGAATACCAAGTAAGAAAAAAGGAATCGAAGTTCTGTATTCGACTTACTTTAGTCGACTTATTCTATATGGATTCAATACACTATTGATTGCATAAATCCTTTTTCTACTTTTTCTTTATTTATTCTCCATCTAAACTAAAATTTTTAGTATATATGCATATGCAGTGCCAATCCAACACAAGTCTTTTTTTTACTATTATTTCAATTTTAGTTCTTGTATTTTTTCCATCGTATTCTTTTATTAACCTTTATATTGACAATATTGTATCGAACAAATATAATTCATCGTGATAAGCAGCTCTATTTATTTCCGTCCCATAGGTTTTCTTTTTTACCTGTTGATTCAAATGATGGGTTCGTTGGATTAGCTTTGCTCCTCGGATTTTTGATTGAAAAAGTGGATAACATAGAAATAGGGGATGGTCCAGCATTTTTTACATTTATTTCTTTTTTTGATTTGATCGGGAATTTTTTTCTTTTTTCATCTGATTTAGTCATTTTTATGTTCCAAATATATTAGAAAAATTTTTTATATCTTTTTTTATTTCGTAGATGTAGATTAATGCTTTGATTTAATCATTTTGTTTTATTCTGATTGTATCTACATACCTTTTTTCTATTTGGGTTGCTAACTCAACGGTAGAGTACTCGGCTTTTAAGTGCGGCTAGGATCTTTTACACATTTAGATGAAGCGAGGGATTCGTCCATACCATCGGTAAAGTTTGGAAGACCACGACTGATCCTGAAAGGGAATGAATGGAAAAAATAGCATGTCGTATCAATTAAGAGTTCTGAGAATATTTTATTCTTTCCGGCTCGATACAAAGCCTTCATTTAAAATTTCAATTATTCATTTAAATTATTCAAAGGGAGCAAATCGAAGTCAATTTCAAGTTGGGTCG
>JARYGA010036548.1:0-2500 GCA_030545235.1 Helianthus tuberosus | reverse complement strand
TGTGGAATAGGCTAAACCTCTCTTAATGTCTTTTTGAGCAAGAGCTAAAGTAGCTCCGAAAAAAACTGTTATTATCCCTATAAAAGAGATAAAATTCATTATGTGGGGTATGACTATGAAAAGGGGCATAAGTCGAGCTACAAGAAAAATTCCCGCTGCTACCATCGTAGCAACATGTATAAGGGCCGAAATAGGGGTCGGCCCTTCCATTGCATCAGGTAACCATACATGAAGGGGAAATTGTGCAGATTTAGCAATCGCACCAGCAAATAATAGAACAGCGCACAAAGTAACAAATACAGAATTGACCTCATTATTAGAAATCAAGTTATTGAATATTTGAAATAAATCACGAAATTCGAAACTCCCCGTTATCCAATAAAACCCTAAAATGCCTAATAATAAACCAAAATCACCAACACGATTAGTTACAAATGCTTTTTGACAAGCCTTTGCTGCAACAGGTCGTGTGAACCAAAATCCTATTAATAGATACGAACACATTCCAACCAATTCCCAAAAAATATAAATTTGTATCAAATTTGAACTAGTAACTAATCCCAACATGGAAGTACTGAAAAAACTCATATAAGCAAAAAATCTCAAATATCCGTGATCATGAGACATATAATTATCACTATAAATCAGAACCATAATTCCAACAGTAGTGATTAATATTGACATAATAGAAGTAAGTGGATCGATCAAGTATCCGAATTCTAAAGAAAAATCATTATTTATAATCCAAGACCATACATATTGATAGACAGAACTGCTATTTATTTGCTGAATAGACAGATTCAGAGAAAAAATCATGACTATACTTAACAATAAAACGCTCTGAAAAGCCCACATACGACGAAATTGAGATATTATTCAAAACTAATAACTAAAAATCGGATTCATAGAAAGAGTGAGCCTGATAGTTGACATAGCCTTCTTGTCAATGGTTGTCCACTTATCCGTTACAGGTGTAGGAGGAGGCTCTAAGGCTGCATCCAGATCCTTCTGTATCAGCAAATCCTTGATTTGCATCTTTCACCATCCGAAATTCTTCCCATCAAACTTCTCAATTCTGACTTTTCCATCATCAGACATCTTTGCTGAATAACGGAAACTAACCAGAGAACGTGAGAGAATAAACTAAAAAAACAACCCTGAAATCTGACCTCGAAAAACGTGCAGAAAAACCCGAAAAAAAACGCAGCAGCGGAAATCGGTACAGAAATCCTTCTGTTTGAGCGGCGGCGGCTGGAAACCCTAATCTGGTTAGCGGCGCCGGCGGTTCTGCGGTTCCGGCAAGATGGTAGGCAGCGGCTGGCGAAACCCTAATCTGGGTTAGGTGGCGGCGGCGGTACCCGGTTGCCCAGGAGCAAAGTTGCGAAACTGCAGCGGGTCGGTGGGTGTCGGCGTGGAAACCCTAGCGGCAGCTAGGTGGCGGCGGCGAAACCCTAATTAGGGTTTGCGGCGGCGACTGGAGGCAGGACGTCGTAAGCGGCTGGTGTGTGTTCTTGATCAAGAGCTCGTGCTCTGATACCAGTTGTTAGAATTTAGATCACACACACACGAGATCAATAAACGAAAGCAATAAGAAAAAGTAGACATGAGATTTACGTGGTTCGGTCACAGTGTGTAACCTACGTCCACGGGGAAACTAGGGTTTGTATTTTATTGAGTGATAATGATTACAATTACAAGAGATATATTTATAGGCTAGAATTATGGTTAGTCCCTTGCTAAACAAGTAACTAAACATCTGGGCCTAAAACACTTAAAGCCCATTAGGGTTAGGGCCGGCCGAACCATTTCCCTTCTTCTCTCTAATTCTTAGCTAGCCTTAATGGGCTGGGCTGAAGACAACATCTCCAACACATTATGTTAATAGAATGTTCATCATGGTAATGGAATGCTCATCATGTTAATGGATTGTTCATCATGTTAATGGAATGTGAATGTTCATCATGTTAATGGATTGTTCATCATGTTAATGGAATGTTTATCATGTTTGTTGGAAGTTAGTGGGTTATGTTTATTTGTAATTACATTACGCTCGAAGTTTGGTATTTGAATACGAATAAGTGAATGTGACTTCTATGCACATATGAATGGGATACGTATGAATGTACTTAGAAATATGAAAATGTATACGCGTGTTATAATCTAATGATTGTAGATCACTGGTATACGTATATGTGAAGATGTGAGTTTTCAACATGTTTGAGATTACGTATTCCTAACCATGTTACTTGCTCAGGGCCGGCCCTGATTGATTTGGTTGTTACTAGTGACATGTGTAGAGGTTGGGCGATGTGTCGGATGCAGGATGCAGGATGAAGGGGGTGTAAATGTGAAGAACACGGGTTCTTTTGGGTACGGAAACATCATGGAAACCCATCTTAATTTATCGTGATCACCTACTTCTTAGCTGGTCATCTCTTATTCTTGCAAAACATTTGATTAATTTATGTTTCTTTACAACTGTATATTTAGCGACATTTTT